>JANHFR010005698.1:47727-59897 GCA_032468015.1 Mimophis mahfalensis
ACTTTTTCTTCTGGTGACAAGAAAAGTATGCTCCTATCATTGTATGTGTCTTAACCCAGGAACAAAGACGTCATTCATGTCTTCTACAAATCCAAAACCAGGATTGCCAATTCCCAATTGTTCACCAAGCCCATTTTGTCCACAGTTTCCAGCATCAAAGTTTCACTGTTCAGTCTCTCTCTCTTCAAGACCCAAATTACATTCTTCCATCCTCCAATTTCAAAGAAATTGACATGGGCCACTAACCATTTTTACCACTCCAGAGTTATGGTTGTACCTTTGTGATATACATCTAATAGGGCTGTCTTCCTGGTTGTTACTCTGTCCTTGAATGGCAAATTACCTTTTAAGTGACTGCCAGCTATTCCTATCCATATTATTTAATCTGTGACAACCACAGGTTGATCTTTGTTCATCTCTTCATTCCTATTCTGAATTACTATTTCCTCTTCTCAGTCCATAGCAATTTTAACCGTATCAAACTATATTCAGCTGGGTGTTCTATTGAGCTTCTCGTTTCTCTCTTTTTCTTCTATCAAGATAAACTCAGTCCCAGTGTTACTTCACAGATATATATGTAATATCAATATTACAGTATTGAAAATTCCAATATAAAGTTCATGAAACTATATGGAATGGGAAAACTTCACCATTTTTAATTCAAATATGATATTTTACATATTTGCAAAGTAGTGTGTAAAACTATCTGGATCAACCTACCCATAAATATTGGTTTCTAGTTTGAGAAGAGGGATCTCCACAGTGTTGCATTACTTTTGGTTGCATAAGTCCTGGAGTGTTTTCTTCCCCAACTTTTGTTAAAATCGTTAGATGGGATTGAATGGTCACTGTGTATTTGGTTAATGAGCAAATAAATGAGATGTTGTAAAGCGTGGGAAAATCAGGAAGTCCAGGCAATGTAAGTGAATATAAAGGTTTATAGCAACCTGATGCTCTCTACAAGAATCTGAACTACTATCAAAGCAAATAGATAATAGATAAGAGTCAAAGGAATTCAAGGTGGACTAGACTTCGATCTCTTTTGGGCATGAAGGGACTTGAGACTGATGACACGTTTGGCCTTTCCCTCAGGATCAGCCTGGTCATCTCCTACAGATATACTCCAAGATATATTTCTTTGCTTTCACCTTAGTCAGAAAATTGTGTTACATGTTTTAATTATTAATGATTTAACACAAATTATTTTTAAAATTAAGCAATTAGCAAAGACAAAAGTATTTTTTACCACGAGATTGTTTCTTAAAATTTCTATGCCAACATCTGTTGATTTGCAAGTAAAAAGATAATTAAATATGTTTGTCTAAGCCTTAAAATAGAGAAGAGCAAATAGCTGAAGAAAATAAATTGCTAGATAGAATGAATCTATATTGTACTAAAATTTTCATGTTTGTAACCTTTAACTGGGCAAAACCATGCTTTGTAGGGAAAAACATTTTGAACCAAGGTACCTCACGTGGGCTAACTTACAGAATGAATACAAAATCCAGGACCCATGAAATTTAAATTTTATAAAATGCTTTATGTTTTACATTTAAAAAAAAAACATATTATGACATAGTACTAAATACCATAAAACTTTTCCCGTGGTCAGCTGCTGAAGCTTGACTGCTATACAAATCAACATAGGGTACTTTCAAATGGAAGCCTGTTGTCTGGCATCCAGATACTGAGAGACGACATCAACCACATCACTTAGCTCAGCAGGATGAAGATATATAACTCACCTCATGGCAACAAATGGTCTCACCAGGCTGAGATGGTAGACTAGATTCAAGCTCTGATGAAATCTTAATCAAGACAAAGTGTGAATAGTATCTTCTGTGATATGATGTGGTAGTGGTGGTGTAACTCTTTCATCTTGGAATATTTCCCCGAGTTTGATGAAGGCAGTACATCAAAATCTCTGTCATTACTTGGAGGCATTGAGGAATCTGGTAAGGAATCTTTACGGGCTGTCTTGTAAATACTGTTTTCTTTTTTTTTTAATACTTCAGGGCAACGTGTATGTCAAATGCCCTTCAATAGCTGCAGCAATTGCAGCTGTCAATGCATTACATGGAAGATGGTTTGCAGGTAAGTCAATATTTACCATATTGTCATAATTGATTTGTGCTTAACAAATTGTAAGCCGCCCTGAGTCTCCGGAGAAGGGCGGCATATAAATGGGATTAAAATAAAAAAATAAATAAATAATATAGTATGGCTAAATATGACTAATAGATATAGATTAGAGATGGAAAATTTGCTCTTCCAGATGCATTTTCCATCCTCCGCTAGCAGTATGTGCCCTACTGTCATCAACTCCTTTGAGACAGGAGCGGGAGTCTGTAGGAAAAAGTATTCTTAACTGGTGAATGCTTCTTAAAATGATGTAAAAGTACATTCCCCAAATTTGGTTTTCAGTGTTTTCAACTCTTAACCATATAGCGACTGGCCGATACTGTCAGGAGCCAATGGAAGTTGCATTTCAAAGCTTTTTTTAAGGAACATAAAAAATATTTAATGTGATTGCTGGTAGAGGATACGAGAAGATAAGTAGAAAATTCCAAATTTAGAAGCATTAACAAAAGTAATAAGGAATTGATTTAAATAATATTTCTGATTGTGCCTATTTTGTATCATTTGTCTTATTTGTGACAAATTTCCGCAAGGAAATTTAGTCAATAAGGAGATAAGAAAATATTTCTCATTTTACATATGGCTGAGACTTGGAGAAATGCCCGAAACCTGATTGCTAATTCCAGAGTTCTACACAAGGGCACAGCAGTATTACCTACTGAGCAGCATCACCTACATTGTCTTTGCCATACTTAGTACAAATTAGTTTACCTTTATGGGGGTGGGGACCAAATGTCCAATTATAACAAGTATTTAAAACCATTTTTTTTATTATCCTACGTGACATTTAACCTCCCAAGGACTTGTTTTTCAAATAAATGTTTTGCATGGGTCTTGTGACTGTGATAAACATTGAATGTTTTGGTTTTAGTTTTAGTTGAGTCATGCTGAATGATAGATATTCATTGTAGGAATGTAATGTGAGTTATCTAAGTTAAAGCTGGAAGCTGTTTCCTATATTTTATAGGCATTGCACTTGTCCTATTAGATATTAAGAGACTTTGTTTTCTTCTCTGACAGGTAAAATGATCACAGCAGCATATGTTCCTCTTCCGACATACCATAATCTTTTCCCAGATTCTATGACTGCAACCCAGCTCTTGGTTCCAACTCGGCGATGAAGAAGGATTGAGTCAGTTTTGTACATAGCTATTTTTGAAGGAAGACTTGAGTTACCTTTATTTAGATGAAAACAAAAGGAAAAAGATGTAAAGTCCTTTTGTGTACATTTCCTGTTACCTTTAAAGAAATATATATAATAAGCAGGAATGCTGTGATTATTCTCATGATTAGCATTCCCACTGTAAACAAAGCTGACTACTTGTTCTGCCTTGTAATTCTTGTACATTTAGACTTTTGGCTAAAGTATGGTGTAGGAACAGACATAGGTTATAGAAAAGATTTTTTTTTTTCTGTAAAAGATGGAGAGAACATTTTTAATGTTTTACAAGCCTTCCTTTTAATGCAGAAGTTGCATTTTACATTTATTAAAATGTAGATGCTCTGCTAAAGGTTAAAATCAGATTTAACTGGACATATTTAGTGTGTTTTGTATGGATTGAAAATTGAAGAGGCTACTGAATGATTTTCCGTCATCTGATCTGCTCATGTAATGTTGAACAGCTGGTAAAATTGAGAGGATTAGAAGATTTTATTTCTAGATGGTAACTTTTGATTGTCTCTGTAAAAGTTTCTTGTAAATAAGGTGTAAGGTGTGTTTAGAATTCCAAACAAAGCTATCTCTGCATTTCCAGATTAAAGTTCCAATGATTGCAGGGAATGTACTTAATTAAAAGTTGAAGTAGGAAATGCAGGAATATATTTTGTCTGGTTGCATATAATCTCTGCTCTTTTTTAAGCTCTGTGAGCTCTGAAATATATTTTTGGGTTACTTCAGTGTGTTTGACAAAACAGCTTAATATTTCTATCAACAAACAACTTTCATATGGCAACAATCTTTGTAAGAACCACTCAAATAAAATTCTCTCAAAGGCCTCCAGAAGAATTATTTTTCTTTTTTCTTTTTTCTTTTTTTTTTAACAAATCTGAAGATTAACTTTATAGCATTAAATCTCTTTAGGTGAGCAGAAGCCTGATTTGTAAGTTGTGTTTAAAGAATGAATCAGCTATATAGTTACTTTTTGGAGCAGGGTGTCAACTTGTGACAACACATTGTCACTTGACGTATCACAACTCCCCCCCCCCTTTGCTAAACCGGGGTGGGCGTGGCCAGCGCAACTTATCCATCTTGTGGGGCCCAAGTTTGACACCTGTGTTTTAGAGCAGTCCTCATGCTTAACTGAAAAATCTCCTACAGTCCATTTATTTCTTATTAGACTTTTCAAGTATCTGTCTCCTTTGGTGGTTTTCTTTGCTTTCTTCTGCTGCACAGAACTATTCAAAGAATGCCTTGCATTTTAAGAACAATTACAGCTTTCAAGATCGAGTGAAAAAACCTTCATATTTTTGTGGCTAGTTAAGGAAGACTTCCTTTATTTCCTTCTATAGCTGTTGGTCAGGTAAACTGATTTTCCTGATTCATTTCCAGATTTAATTTGATTTAAATGTATTGTTTTGAGTCTTCAAGAAGGAAGGTTCTAGTGAATTGAAAAGTCAAAACTTGAAAAACCCTCATTCAGAAGTTCTAGTAAAAATGAAATATTGTTTAAAATAAGATATGCCCATGGCAAAAATAATAAATTTCTGAGCTCTATTATTATATTTTGTTCATTGCATGAGGAAAATTGCATATTTTAAACCAATTATCCACCTTTGATTTAAAATAATTACCACTATAGGGTGTCAGTGTAAGAATAATGAACACTTTGGAAAGCAGACTTGAAACATAGTTGAGATTGACGGATTTAAGTTCCTGACATATTATGTAGAATATTTCAGTTATCTTTTAGGAACAACATGTAGTAAAGTGCATTATTTGTTCCAAGTTTATTTTGGGACTGAACATTATTTTCAGATCTCATTTCTATCCAAGAAAGTGCATATCTTATACATTTGGGTGGGCAGTATTCTGTTGCTCAATTATCAGGGTATAAGTTGATCATGAGACATTGAAACTTTATATTATGTAAATAGATAGTACTGGATGTGATAAAATCATTTGTTTAAACAGGTTTACCCTAAAAATCACTACTGCGTTGAATTACAAACTATGTTGGAAGGGCTACCCAGCTTGGAGATACACAAGAATTGCATGCAGTTCTACTTCCATTATCCCAGTTAGGCCAATCTGTTTCCATCACATACCATTGACATTCTTGCCTTGAAAACCATTGCTCTGAGATATACTATGATGCAAAGCTTTTGAAGAGACAGAAGAATCAATAGCTGGCTATTTTAAGACACTAATTTAGCCTGAGCTCACAGATACCAGTGCTGTTATGAACCCATCTCATTTTCCTTACTACCTCCCCAGTTTTCTCATTGCAAACATTGTAAAAGCTTTGTTTTTTATGGTATAAATATTAATAGTTGTAATTACATGGGGAGAGAATGAGAATTTTATTCCAATTTTCATAATCCTTCATCTTAAACATATTTCTTTTACCTAGCATAGATGTTTTTCCTGTTTTTCCAATTAAGATTACTTTTGTTTGTTTTCTGGCTCAGACCCATGAGTTTTATAAATGCCTCTTCTATTTGTATTGCTCAGTAATAAGCTTGAAGGTCACATGCTTGCCAGAAATAAGGAATAATCTTCAGATACTGGGCCTGAATGTCATACTGCCTAAATAGGTGAATGAGGGCTAGAGTTTTCATATATTAAGCTTTGTAAATACAAGAATACTGTGGAGTTTGCTGAAATCAACTTAATATACCTACTCTTAACTCTTTAAAAGGAAAGTATTTTTCTAAAAATATATGATCATTATCTTGCTTTCATTTGAAAATACCTTTTCATTCAGTTACAAATGTTGCTCCCTTACACATTTCTGTCTTACAATTACTTAATAAAAATAAATAATTAGTACATTGCTTATGACAGATTCATCATTCTGATGACTTCAAAACTAGAGTGAGGGCAGACAATAACAACAACTGGAACAGAGTCCATGGGATGAGACATGGATTGGGAAAACTAAATAGCAGTGGCCTACATTTTCTGAGCAGATGTGCTGAGGAGAACCTGTGTCTCACTATCACAATGTTCAGACTTTCAGACTATGACACTCAAAGATATGCCAGTGTTAGAACCTGGACATATAAAACAACTTGGGTGCATCCAGGTCCTAACACTGGCACATACATGACTAAATCAGAGTATGTCAGTGTGATCTTAAAAGCTATCACTGTCAACCATGCTATTAGGTAAGGTTCTGAGTGCTAGATAGACGACTGGTGAATTTAGTCACTTCAGCCTAACAGTTCCTTTGCATTATGAGTAAACAAGGACTGTCAGAAACTCATTCAACATCAGCAGACCATAAGACCCACATCAACATTTCCAAGATGTACACTCCAGCAATTTACCACCTGTAGGAACTTATTCTGAAAAGTGGATGCACTTTAAAAATGTCATCACACAGATTGCAGCAAAAGTACTTGGACTGAAAATCCAGGTACATCAAGCATGATTTGATGAAAACTACGAGATCATTTCAACAGCCCCTAGGCCAAGAGCAAGGCCTGTGCAGACTAGTAGAACGATCCATAATTTGCTTCAAAGACATAAAAGTTTAAGCACCTTCAATCGAAAATATAGATGGAACTGAGAAATGCAGGACAAGTAATGAAAGAAGAAAGCTGAGCAGGTGGAAACCTATGTAGTCATGCATTCCACCAGAAAGTTCTTCAGTGCTACAAACACTATGGTTCTTCTATATAAGAGTGGTCTCCCCTTATTTTCATCTGATTGGTCAAGCAGAATCAAATACTAAGAAGGACTGAAAAATCACTGGACTGAACCCTCTTAAATTTACTAAATAGGATATCCATAGCTGATCTTTATGTCTTAGATGCCTTAGATCTCCCTGTAATGATGAGATAAAATGATCTTGTAGCTGAACTGAAATGGGGCAGGATAACATTCCAGCTGAGATCCACAAAGCACTAGCCCTAAACACCTTGTAAATGTTTCATCATGGAAAATGATACCTACAGATATCTATAGAGATGTGATGCATGATGAATTTCATGATGCCCTCATTATGGGTCTCTTAAAAACGAGAACCACATCAGAAAACAAAATGCAAAAAAATAGAGGTAACTTGCTGCTTCCCAATACTGGCAAGATCTTTGCCTGAATTCCACTGAAGAGACTTGTCAATATATCAGAAAGAAATCTTCAGAGTTACGTGTGGCTTTGGACCAGAATGGAGTACCGCAAAGATTTGCTGCCAGGCAAGTTCAGAAGTGCATTGAGCAGAACAAGCCTCCATTCTGTCTTCATTAACCTGCCAAAGGCATTTGACATTGTAATAGGCCTCTGGATCATCCTGAAATAATATGAATGCCCAAGAAATTTGTGAAGGTGATTCAACTATTTCAATGGAATGATAGGATAGGTTCTTTGTAGTGGCAATGGATTGGCTGCATATGTCATTTCCAATGAGCTAAAATGTTTGCCTGCTAGTTCCAGTCCTATTCAATCTGTTCTTTGCTTGCATGTTTTCAGATGCTGCGCAGGATTGGTCAGCGCTTTTTTACTTTCACCACTTGAGCAGATGAAGTACCTCCCTACAGTCATTCTAATAATGTCTGCTGATGACTGTGCACGGCTGGGGCAGAAGGATAGCGATCTACAGTTGATGCTAAACAAATTCTCAAATGTCACTGTATGCTTTTCCACCTATCAGCCTGAACAAGACTGAAATACTTTACCAAATAAGCTTGTTGAGTCTAAAACAGGGCTGTCAAATTCCTGGCTGGATGCATCACGCGCTGGCCACACCCATGCCTGGTTTAGCAAGGGGGGGGGAAAGTCCTGCTATATTGTGATGCTGCCATGAAACTTGATTTTGATACCCCTGGTCTAGAATCACTGTTGATGACACCCAGTTGACATACATACACAACTCAAATACTTGGGAAGCATCACCTCCAGTAATAGGTCTTTTTGGACTAAAAAAAATAGATTGTTGGATTAGCAGGGCCAGCCAGGCACTGGAGCAACTGAGTGATAAAGAGTGCTCAATCAACACAACTTCCATATTTCCATAAAGCTGAAAATCTAGATCTGTAGCTATTCCTTCCTCCTATATAGATATAAGTCCTGGACTGTGTACTGAAGGCCTATCAAATTTCACATCCATACACTCTGTTCCATTCTTGGCATTTGCTGGCTTTTTATCTCACCAGTTACTTTATAGTGTGCTGGAGTCTGAGAAGAGGCTTTGAGGTTGATCAGACAAGTCCTACAAAGATACTGTGAAAGAAATCCTACAGCACTGACACCCAACCAAGGGAATTAGAAGATGCAGCTGTTGACAGAACCACTGGCAAGCCCTGTGCTTTGATGTCTCCACTGGGTTTAGGAGCTAGGTGCCACCAAAAACTGATTTAAAATCATGGTGTCACAGTTACTGTAACAGTGGACCTTCAGTGCCCCCATTTGCCTATACTCCTGTTTCCAGAATGGGACTGCAGAACTCCCATTGTGTCCACAGATGAATTGTACAACTCATTCCTGACTTCTTTGTCTCTGAATTTTTAGTATGTACACACACAGAGGGAGTTCACAAAGCTCTAGATGAGAAGATGCAGACATTCCACTCTGCAAAATTTCATAACTACATTTTTCTAGTTTTCCACTTAACAGGAATAATTCCTGAAATAATGTTATTTGCCTCTTACATTTGCTGCTTGGATGTTTTTCCTTAGTATTATTGTATTGTTCTTTTGATACTATCCTGTTGTAAATTTATAACCTGAGTATGAAGATCAAGGTTTGACAATTGTAAATAAGACATTTGACATTTGAAATGATTTTATACCTCCCACTGTTCAACACAGCTAACTATATTATCTTACTGGCCATTACACACTGTATTTACATGGAAAAAGATTACTGTAGTTACTATTTGCAGCAAAAAAGAAAAGGGAATTAAAAACACTAGTCAAGCAACTCAACTTTTGATTTAAACAATAGTAGTTGCAAGGCAAGCCATAAAAATACTATTTTTGTGCTATAGCTGATGTATTTCATTTTTTACATTGAACAAAAGCTGTTAAATTTATAATTTGAAAAATCTTTCAAATTTTTAAGAGGTAAATAAAATCTAAATAGTTGCAGCTTCTTCAGCAATCTATGGTGCCACCAACTGAATCACTGCATTCACATCTTGTATTAAATTGCAAGCTAGCCGGGCAGCAGTGTTTATCCTTGCATGTTTGATAAATCTGATGTGAAAGTGTCATGTATATCCAGAAAATTACATTAAGTAAACCATTGTTAATGATACACCAAAAATCTTATATGTGTACTTCTGACATCTGTTAGGAAGCTATGATATTTAAATTGCTTATCATGTACTTTGGACTTTCAGACAAACGCAGAATGAAAATCTAAGTCAATATTAACTTGAGCCCAACCAAAAAAAGGGAAATTATTGCAACATGTAGTTCTTCTATACTACATTATACTACATACAGTAACTATGCCACTTATGCTCACATCCAGGGTTTACTGTAGAAAACTATTGCTAAGAGAAATAATAGCAAATCAATACAGCAAGAAGGGCTGAGATACTTTTATTCCTGGTACAAAGTTTTATTATTTTACATAACAGGATCTGGACTAACAGGGGCATTAGTCTTCATGGTAAAAAAGAATAAAAGAAATTCAGGTTAACAGCGGATTCCCATGCCAATAGCCATAAATGTCCCAAACGTTCCACCACTCTGCATCATGGTTTTGCCAACACCACCCATCAGTTCTCGTCCCCTCATGCCGATCCTAAAAAAGAAACACAATGTTTAACAGAAAGTTATTTTTCAAAATAAGGCAAAGAAAATAATCAATGGAAGATAAAAAAGTGTCAGGAGAAAAAACACCAAGGTTGACTGCTGGATGTGGATGTTTGTTTCCTCCCTGATCATAATATGGTTTCAAGGACAGCCCGCACCCAAGCTATGAAAATTATGTTTTTCATTATTTTCTTTAGTCATTACAGTATGTTTAGTACTTCATAAACCTAATGAGACCTGTATTTAGGAGTATTTGGTAAGTCTTACAAAGTACATCCCAATATTCTACAAATCTTAATGTCAAAGTTAAGATATTTGGTTATTAATAGACATACTGTATTGTACTAAACTGGCAGCTTTGCATGCCATAAAGAAGATTTACTGCATAAAACTATGGAATTTGATTTCCAACATACCTAACACAAGAAAACGTGCCAAATAGTGCACCTGCTGCCATGCCAACAGCAAAGCCCATCATAAAGCCCATTTTTACTCTGTCAAAACAGCTGGGCTGGGACTGGCCATATGATCCCACTGTCACAGGCATCTAGAAAGAAAATTGAGCACACATGTAATATATGTATTGCTTCTAAACATAAAGCAGATCCTATTTTCAATTGGAAGGAATATTTATTTGTATTACTAAAAATATCTGAAGCATTTAAAAATCATCAGTGATCTATTTAATAAGAATTTTAGCTAGATCTTTATAATTTAAGCCTCAGATTTCTGGTAAAAATACACAAATATGCATGGCTATCCATCACACCTTCGCAAACAAATCATTGTACATAAGCTACAATTTCTAATAAAGGGATATAAATGGTTGCCTAGAAACATAAAAATAGCAATTCTTTTCCTTCAAATACAATATTGTTTATAAAACAGTACACAAATGTTCCAAAATAGATATAGATATAAAAATTAAGTATCTGTCCCAATCATGATTAATGAAATTTGGAAGTTAACCTTTGGAAGGGTAGGAATGTCAATAATCAATTACACATTTTCACCTTGGTAATCAGTCCTTTGCTTGAATTATCAGTTTATCCTTAACTTGTTCAGCATAATTTTCATGACAATATGTTTTAAATAAAGTCATTTTGGCTTCTCTATGGACACTAGGGATAATAACAAATGCATAGCTCCTCTATGAATTCTTTCCAACAAAGATTATTTTGATTTAGGACTATAAAGCATTAAGGTTGCAAGTGAACATTGAAAAAAACACTCCTGAAACAATAACTTGATGGTCTAGTGCTGAGGGTAGTATTCAGTCAATCTTGGCCAATTTCAAAAAGCTGAACAGGATTTGAATTTATTTTTACTGTGAGCCTCAAAGAATCTCATATGATTAAAAACAGTACAACAGCAACAAGGAGGATAGCAACTGCAAATCTCATTCATATTGTTGCCAAAATTGCATGAAATCCCTAGAATCAAGTTAAATTCAGAGAGATTTTAGTAAAAGCATCAAGCTAGAAACTAGGAGATATGAGTTCTTGTCTGACCTTGGGTACAAAGCCAGCTGGGTGACATTGGGACAATCATTCTCTCAGCCCAAGCAAATAAGTAATGGAAAACTATTTCGAAAATCTTGCCAAGAAAACTGTAGGTACTTGTTCAAGTAATCGTCAGCAGTTAAAACTGACTTGAAGGCAAAAAAACAACACAGTAATAAGCAGCCATCAAAATTAAAAAGCATAGGCCATTTACAGTCCGTTCCTCCATGAATTTATCCCATCCCGTTAAAGCAGGCTAAACCACTGTTAAGATGGAATATCAAGAGAATGTGGAACGGTTAACCAAAATAAATAAATAAATAAATAAATCTCAGTCCTGGAAGAATATGAGAAGCAAACAAATTCAAATTAACTGTCACTTTCATGGACACTTCATAAGACACTTATTTACTCCTGTTTCATGATTATCTGTCTACTCTGAAAGGATAATATGGGGATAAACCAGAATAATATGCAAGCACACATATTCCAGTTATGCTGGCTTTCTAGCAGCCTCTGATATAGTTGATTATGGTATCTTCTGCGCTGACAGTGAAGGCTGGGAATAAGAAAAGCTGCATCGAGATGAATGATCTTGATGTAGCT
>JANHFR010005699.1:13798-24120 GCA_032468015.1 Mimophis mahfalensis
GGGGCTTTTTTGCGTCCACAGGGTGGCTTTCACCCCCCCCCCCCAGCCTCCAAGGCTTTACCTGGAAGCTGCGGAGGGTGAAACCGCCCCCTCCCCCGCCTCCTGGCAGCTGCGAAAGGCTCCATGTTGAGCCTCTTGTGCCTGCTGGGAGGTTTGAGTCCCCCCACCCCCAGCCTCCAAGGCTTTACCTGGAGGTTGGGGAAGGCGAAAATGCCACCCCAGGCTCCCGGGGGCTAGAAATAGCCCCATTTGGAGACTCTGGGAGGGCTGGGTTTTGCCCTCCCAGAGCCTCCATGCATGCCCTGTGGTGGGCGGGGACAGCCAGTTCCTGCATTTGCCTGTTCCCTGAACCAGCTGATTTTTAACAAGCAGTTCGGGCAAACTGGACCAACCAGCTGAAACCCACCCCTGGATAAAACCCTAAGTACTTTTATAAAAGTCTAGAAACTTTTTATGTACTTTTTGCTGAAAATGGAAAAATAATTAAATGGTGATTTCTGGATTTCGCAAGTAAAAAGGGTTGAATATGGGACAGAGAGGAACTATGCAATCTAATCTTAGAGAAAAGGAGGAATAGTAAGTTTGTAACAGCTGTAAATAAGATCAGAAGTCAATTCTTTAATTGTATTTTTCTTTCTTTTCTTTACCTTTTCATTGTCTTACACACTTTCTTTTATATCTTCCTTAATTTTCCTTTATATATGTTTTCATGTAAACATTTTTAAATAAAAAATATATCCAAAATGTAAATATGCAAAATGCAAATTCAAGTAATACATGATTATTTATATACTGCCCTTCTCCGAAGACTCAGGGTGGCTTACAATACATTTATAGCATATCTGCCTTCATCCTTTGTATTGACCTGCTTATCAACAGCAAAAGTCAGCACAGTATAAAATACAAAATGAGATTAAGATTTACAGTAATTTCTCTTTCAGCAATTGAAGGGTCAAAGAAACCCAAAGGTTAAATAATGGATCGCAATATTAACTGGCAAGATCTTCAAGGTGGGGAACTTAGCTGGTTTTCCATTAACAAACAGAACGTTTTCTAGATTCACTGCATCCTCCTGCAATGGAATCTCCCAAAACAACTCTATAACAAGCTAGATTGCACCAGGGATTTTGAAGTGGGGATAATAGGCATGTTGCTTTGCTAAACTGTTGCAACACAACAATGTTTTTACCAGAGAAATAGTTTGGGGAATTTTAATTAATTTATATGCATTGTGTATTGTTTTGAGGCACCTTTTCTCATCCTTTAACAAAAATGTCTGCTCAGTGTTTCTTTCTGACAGTCCATAGAACCTGTTTCATCATTAACTTATAGCTCGCTGCAAAGAAGCCTTTTATTCCTGGTACTCTCTAGATGTGTTGGACTGTAATTTCATCACCCCCAATCAGTGCAGCATAGGGATAATGGCAATTACAACCTGACATATCCAGAGTCCATCTCAATGGAAAAAATAAAATAAAATAATAGTTTCCAGATTCACCCAATACCACCTTTCATCCTCCACTACTGTGCTATCAACTTTGTTGTCGTATATTTGAAACCTAGAATATAGCACACTTAAAACTGGTAAGTGTGATATCTTATAAATTAATTATGTTTTAAGCCTTAGATCCTGATATTTGGATCCTTAGATCTTTTGTCCAATATGCTCCAAACATGACCCTCCCTTGTCTCTAATCTTTGTCCTTAGATCTTTGTCCCTTATCCAACCTTGGACTTTTGTTCAACCTTGCATAACACAGATTCCAACAGAAGAGAATACTTGTAGCTCAGGGCTGAAGTTGCTAGTACTCTATGAACTTGGCTGCTGCTTGCTTTTAGTTGTTTCCTTACCCAGCTAGTTAATGCAATCAGTATTGAATATGAACTCAGATCTCCCCATCAATGCACGTTACAAGCATTCAAGGTGTATTATTTTTTTACATTCTTTCTCCTGTCTCTGTTATATAAATGGTAACAGAAGTACATGTTAAAGTTCAGAAATGCTTCTGGTTATGCCACTCATGGAAGGAGGCTGCTCTTGACACTTGCTAATTGTGGCTCAGGAGAGAGTTACTTTTATGGTTACAAATATACAGTAAAGCAAGTGTACCTATTTTAAAGTGTACCTATTTTAATCTGGACAGTCTTGAAAAGGTGTTTTTCACAAGCAGTACATCTAAGAAAAGAATAGGGGTGGAGGGAGAAACTCTATACTGTAATAGGACAATGATGCAATGCTGTTCACTGTATAAACACAGCAACACAACATTCAAGAGAAAGCGAAGCAGAATCAGCATAAAATAGCAACAGTGTTCTATTTTGTTTCAAATTTCAATTTGCTTCTATTTAAACCCAAGTCAAACCAGAAAATGCTGCTTCTCAGACGAAAAAGTCTGAGATCAATTAGATCACCTGCCCCACAGTTATTCACATTTTAAATATTAATACCATTGGAATTCAGCCTGAACTGCGCTTAGCCGCAGACCAAAAGTCACTACTGATCATAAACATTATGGAATGCTACGACGACTTCAACAAGTTTTCAAATTGTGGTTTACAAGACTTTCCCAACAAGGAAATTTATGCAGCAGGTTAATCCTTTCCCAATTTGAAAAAGAAATATGCCAGGCTCAAATGTGTTCTTTTTTGGGGATTCTGTCCAAGCTCTTCTGTAAGTTTAAATGAAAAGGAAAATGGTGCCACTGACTGGTAAACAGCAGAAAGTGAAAAGTTATGTTCTGGAAAGGTTTATAAATTTTATAAATTAATTATGTTTTAAGCCTTAGATCCTGATATTTGGATCCTTAGATCTTTTGTTCAATATGCTCCAAACATGACCCTCCCTTGTTATGTTCTGTATACTGAAAGCATCTCCCTGTTACTGCGGAAATTCATTGGTAGGAAAACTTCACCTGTTAAACTTTGGCCTGCCCTAATAGTGGAGCCCTAATATTAAAATTAAAATTAAAATGTGGCATCCCCGGTTTTCTGAGGGGAGACATGACCGTACGGCTGGCAATGGCAGCTGAAGACGACGGCGACCGAATGAGTGGACAGGGCTCTGACGATCTATGAGGAGATGAGGGCGAGGCCCACCATTTGCGCTGCCCTCCTGCCCGGCCAGGGAAGCAACTACGCTTCCCCCCCAAACGAGCCTGGGGTGTTTGGCCAGACGGGACGTCACGCACGGCTCCCGAGCGCCTCCCGTGCCGGCGAGTCCTCTCCCGGGGTAGGAGAGGACGGTCCAGGGGCGTCTCCCTGGGCGGGGAAGTGCTGCCGGGGACGGCTAGCTCACTCGGCGCTCGGCTGGCCGTCGGGTCGATTCGGTAGCTCTTCGCCGTACGCACGTCCCGATTACAAGCAAGCGGGAGGAGGCGTTGAAGCGGCGGCGAGGGCTGCTACCCGAGGAATGCGCTGAAGATGGCGGCCGGCCGGAGAGCGCCCAAGAGCGGCTTGCTGGAGCTGCGAGCGCCGGGCGAGCAGTGGCTACGCGTCTTGGTGACTCTTTCCGAGGACTTCTTGAGCGTGGTCCCCAGCGCTAAGGGCGCCGAGGAGCCGCTGCAGCCGCCGCCCAGCCCGGTGCAGCTGAACGGTGCCGAGGCGTGCGTCCCCGTCCCGGACTCGCTAACCAACATCAAGCGCACGGTGCGGATCGTCAAGCAGGACGTGGGGGGGCTCGGCATCAGCATCAAAGGTAAGCGGGAGGGCGAGGCGGGTCGGGAAAGCTGTCCCTTCGCCTCCATTGTTCTCCCTAGCAACTTTTTAATAATCACACTTTGGCTTTTCCTCCGCCGACCCTGCTTTCAACCTGCCCGCTTCTTGACACGCCAAATAGCTATGGGCCAAGCTACAGTACTGGATTCCCCTCGTAGTACAGTACAGCTGTCTGCTTGGCCCCCCGGGCTAGGGGTTGGCTATTTTGGGGCACCCGAGATCTAGCGTTGCCTTCCTGTAGCGGGACCGGGAATCTCTCCAGAGTTAAAGAGTTGTGCTGCCTTCTTTTCTTAGCCGCTTTTGCTTTCATGCAGCAAATGACCTTTGAAATCAGTTTCATTCCTCCAGCCTTAAGAAAAAGAAACCAAAACTCCAGAGGATGGGGGAAAAGGAGAGGAGGAAAGTCCCAACTGAAACTGACACGAAATTAAGGAATGTATTAATTGCAGTCGAGCTCGAGCTCATCGGCCCCTGAGGAACTGGAACTGTATTAAAGTTTGAAAGTCCCGAGTTGGAAAGAAGGCTGCATTCTTCTCTGAGTTTGATCTTAGACATCTGCAAAGTGTATGGTTTGCAGACTGAAAATCCAGTCTGAGAAACGATGCAACAATTCCATGGAAGAATAGATGTAGTCTCTCCCTCCCTCCCTCTCTCCCTCTCTCCTCCTCCCTCCATGCCTCCCTCCTTCTCTCTTCTACTGGATAAATAAAGCTACCTCATCTTAATGGGCTTTGTCCTGAGTTTTTTGTTTTAAATTATAATTTATATAATTATAATTCTTGGAATATATGTAAATTTTGGTCTGCAGGATTTGATGTTTAGCTTCCATTTTTTAAACATAATGGTTTTTAAGATGAAGCTTTTCAGACTGAATTTTCTGGCTGGACTTATGTTTTATGGTAAAGCAGGTAGCTTGTATTGGTGTGAATCCAGCATATTTTATTCAATAAGCAAGAGCTAGGCATACCATAAATTAGCGCAATGCATGAACCAAGATTCTGCTTCAATGTGAAAGTCCAGGGCTGCTTGCTGTTTACAGGTAGTCAGGTGTGGCCACCTACATTTCCCCAGATTCTGGATCCAGGGGCTACAGTTGCTGTTACTACTGCCTCTTACAAAGAATATCAAATATCAAATATCGAATATTGAATATTGTGTGTGTGTGTGTGTGTGTGTGTGTGTGTGTATTGCTCCATTTGCAATGTTTGCCCCGACATCAAGTTCTAAGCTTAGTCCAGTTGCATGCAGGAGCTTCTTAAATATAGGAAGAACTTTTTAGGGTGGAACAGTATTAACAATGCAAATCCTATACTGTATATGCCTATACCTAGTTAAGAATACACAGGACTACATGTTAAGACTACCAAGAACTGTTTATTTTGCACAACTAAGAAAAAAATACCAATTGTCTAATTAATTGCAAATGAAGTATAAGAACAAAGAAATGTTAAATATCCTTAACAGTGATTTAAATTACAAATTTATACATGCTTGCCTGGAAATCTACTCCTTTAAATTCAATATGAGTGACTTCTGGGTAACTATATAGCTTTACATTGCTGAAAGGATGAAAGAGGATCTCAAAGGAGCCCTGAGAGTATCTCTTTCTCTCTGTGTGTGTGTGCATGTATGTGTGTGCGTGCGTGCGCGTGTGTGTGTGTGCATGATGCCTTCAAAATTGGGCATCCTAAAACCTCTGAAATTGTCATACGTACCACATAGGTTTAGCTGTGCCAACTGAGAATTATAACAGTAATAGACCAATACATTTGCAGAGCAATCAGTTTAGAGAAGGCTGGTCTCATGCTTTAGATACCACTTTTCAAAACCATTGCTTGGAAAAGCTGTTTAGCTTTTTGCCATCTTGGGAGAAGAGAAGGTCACACTTCATTAGTCTCTAGCATGGCTCTTGTGTTCTTATTTCTTGTGACTGCTCATGTGGTCTAGAAAGCAGAAGAGAGTAAAATCAGATATCCAATGAATGTGTCTTTCATTTGAATAGAAAGGGTCAGAAATACAAATGGCAACATATTTCTCCATGAGATCTGCACAGATGTAAAAGACAGAGGGACTTGCCTATGGGTAACAGGTAGCACAGTAGAGTAATTGGGGAAAACCAGATCTTCTCAAATAATGCTTTGTAAAGCATTCTGATGCCATGTCATCTTTGACCTTCAAATTGAGAAGGGACAGCACACCTTGTAGAGAAAGGGGTTTTTCATTTGCGTGCAAGTGCCATGGGGACTGTAGAAAACAAAGTTATCACCACATCTGTAAATAATACTCAGCCTGGTCTGTAAATATGAATGGAAAGTGAAGGAGTCAGCTTTTTTCTGCCTTGTACATCTAGAGAATCTGGCTTCAGTCCATAAATACTTGCATTGCAATAAATTTCCTAGTCCTGAACGTGCTATGAGGATTTGGGGGGTGGGGGAGCATCTAATCTTGTGTCTTCTTTGTGTAATCTTATTAGTGACATTCCAGGATTTAAAGATGGTGCAGTTAGAATCAATTAATGAAAACAACTAATTTGGGTTTTCTAGTTAGAGGAATGTTAAATATGCAGTCATATTCTCTTCATTATGCAAATACTTTCAGGTAAGAGCTAAAAATAGTGTATTTACATAAAATTTCAGATGTCTAAAATTTTTAGATCAGTCTTATCTTTTAAAACCCCACTTGCATTTAGAACTATACTTCTCTGTGGGAAAATTTTTGTTTTTGCTTTTTCTATTAAAAAAAAAAAAGACAAGGGAGTATACTCTGGATTATTGGGTTTGTGTGGCTGTTCAGCCACTGCAGAGGTCAAGATGGGCAACTATATTTAGACTCATTATTGATAATTGATTATGTGACATCACATTGTTTTTCGCTCCTAGCAACCACATGGATAGAGTTTCTCTATGATGACCTATCCCTAACTTGGTCCTTCAAGTCTCCCAACAGTAGACCCATTATCACTCTGAGTCCATCCACTTTGTTTCTCAACTTCTTCTCTTTCCTTCTATCTTTCCCAGCATTAGAGCTTTTTTCCAGAGAACTGGGTCTTAAACTCATTATATTTAGGCTTAAAATGTATTTGTAAGATTTTTTTGTGCGCAATACCTGCGGCACAAAACTTCTGT
This sequence comes from Mimophis mahfalensis, assembly GCA_032468015.1. Taxonomy (NCBI): domain Eukaryota; kingdom Metazoa; phylum Chordata; class Lepidosauria; order Squamata; genus Mimophis; species Mimophis mahfalensis. The sequence goes on from JANHFR010005699.1 coordinate 20,638, forward strand.
TTTAAATTCAGTACATTGGGTTCTAGAAAGACATAGTGGAGTGCCAAAGTCCTGGAAGGAATGTAAATAAAGAGTCTTTTTTCAACAATAAACAACAAGTAAAACAAAAATAAAACAAAATCCAATACAGATATGTCTAATCCCATAATATATACCTGTGATATAGTATAAGATTAAGTTCAATCAATCAAAATATAATAAAATATCTTTCAAAGCTTAAAATATAACATTTCTCAAGTAAAGCATGTAAAATCTTATTTATAGTACGGTATTGTATCTGGAATGTGGATAAGTATGCATTAGTCAGGACAACATTTATTTTGTATAATTACTTCATCAGAAAAAAATGTTGTTTTGCACTTATCTCTATTTTCACAGCTGGGTCATTCTATAAAAACTGCTCTTGTTCAGATAACTTTTTCTCCTATAACAACTCCAGAAATGCTCCAGAAATGTAATCGAGTCTATCCTTAATTATCACATTGCAAAAAACAAAACAAAACAAAAACACAAAAAAGAAGGTACAAAAAATACCAGGGAAGGCTTGCATAGCACAAAACTTCTGGGTTTTTTCCCCATATCTTTGGTTTGTTTTATTTTATTTCCAGGTGGTCGGGAAAATAAAATGCCCATCCTGATATCCAAGATATTTAAAGGGCTAGCTGCAGACCAGACGGAAGCGCTGTTTGTAGGGGACGCGATCCTTTCCGTCAACGGTGGTGACCTGTCTGATGCCTCACATGATGAAGCCGTGCAAGCTCTGAAGAAGACTGGCAAGGAAGTGGTACTGGAAGGTAAGCAGACCATTCCAAGGTAGTTGAAAGATGCTGAGCCACTCTCCCCTTCCATTGATGACATCACCCAGTATTATGCGCTGGTTAGCATGACCAACAATCACCAACAGGATTTTCCACTTTGCATTATTTCTGTGCAGTACAGGTAGTCCTCACCTTACGGCCACAATTGAGGCCAACATTTCTGTTGTTAAGGGAGACCTTTCTTAAGTGAGCATTGCCCCATTTTACAACCTTGCCACAGTTGTTAAGTGAATTGCTGCAGTTGATAAGTTAGTGACCTGGTTGTTAAGTAAATCTGGCTTCCCCATTGACGTTGCTGGTCAGAAAGTTGCAAAATGGGATCCCATGACCTTAGGACACAGCAATGGTCCTAAGTATGGACCAGTTGCCAAGCATCCAAATTTTGACCACATGATCATGGGGCTGCTACAAAGTTCATAAGTGTGAAAAATGGTCATAAATTACTTTTTTGGTGCCATTGTAACTTTGAATGGTCACTAAATGAATTGTCATAAGTCGAGGACCACCTCTCTCTCTATATATAAATTAACATCAGGTGGTGATTGTTCCCCCCTCTGTGGTTCTCATTCAGTTGGATGAAAGAGAATGCTTTAGAAAACTTTTCAAAGTAAGGTGGTGTACGCTTAGTTGCAAGTAAAAAAACCCATCCAGTCAGTTCTTCCTATGAATTTGATAAGGTCAAATTGATATGAACTTCATAAGTTCATTTTGTGCTCAGTTCTAATGTTACTATTATTCCTAGCTTCCTTTCCTGCAAATTAGAAGAAGCAAAGATCCTCTGATCCTTTAATTATTGATAAAGATGCATGAGGAATGGTAAAGCGAGATGATTGTACAGATAAGAGCTCTGAAGTTTATAATATCACACATATTCTGGTCAAATCCAAACTGTCCAATCCCAACCAAGCCAATCAAAACTGTAAGATCCTACACTTCATTGTGACTGCCTGTCTGATTATTGCTGTGTATTTTGTAGTTTATGTATCAATTCAGTTGCAATCTGAATGCAGTAAGGAGTACCGGCCTTTTTTTTTTTAGAAATAGTCAGTACAGGCAGTTATTAGCAACTACAAGAATTAAAACTGCCATGTTTTGGATTTGAAGAACCCTTCAGAATATTGTGGAGGTAAAAGGAGGGAGCTCAGATAGCCACAAACTGCAGTGTCTTAAAGCAGATGCATCTTTTCATTGGATCACACAAAGACGATGCAGCTGCAGCTCAGTCTGGTAAAAGATGTATTGGATCTAAGGAGTTGAAGACTGATGCTACATAAATGCCCCTCCATAACCCATGACACTTCTTTCCCCTTTTGAATGCAAAATGTTATGTAACCCTAGACAGATAAATCTTATCTCCCTTTGGATTTGTAAACTGGTTCTATTGATATTTGAATATGGCAATATAACTCACATGCTCATCAGTTCTAGAATAGTAATGCACTCTACATGGATATACCATTGGAAGCTAGCTACGATTGATAAGAAAGCACTGGCCAGCCTTTTAATGGGTTAATAGGTGCCATTGCACCTATTTAACACTTGATTTTGCAGAAATGCATTAACTTCCAGTAGGCAAAGTCAAGAAGTGGGTTTTAATCTATGTTAAAGGTAATTCGGGCTCAATACCTGCACATCTCCAGCATCTTCTCCTTCAAGCAGAACCATCTATCTGGTCCACCTATCTTATGTTGGGATGCTGGGGGTTCTTCCCTTCTCCATGCATGTAATTCAGACAGAATTACAACAGATAAAGACAATGTTTTTCTATTGTTGCTTCTCTGTGGAACAGCTCCCTGCCTCCTGGGAATCTCGATGGGCACCTCTCTTATAATGCTTAGAGAGGCAGTCAAGGCAATAATTCTTCATGGAACTTTCCATTTTAAAAATTGCTTTTGAATATTTGAGATGGATCAGTTGATAGTTTTATCAGTTATACATTGATTTTACCTGGTTATATTGTAAACCACCAAGAATGTTTGTGGAGTGTGGTAATAAATATAATGAAGTAGGTAAACAAAGAAATATCACCCATCTGCTTTTTCCAGAAATGTATGCTTCTATCTCATGTAATAGTTTAATTGCAGATGTGATCTGGGCTCTCTTGTCCTCAATGGAAACAAAATATGCCAACTCAACATCTATGCAAGAGAAAGAATGACCATAGCTTTGTTCTTATTCTTAAGTCAACTTGAACGGTAGCCTTTGTTATATACAGAACACCAAATTTAGTTGAAGAGTCACCTGGCTGCAGCAGAAACCTTTCTTTTTTTCACTGTAGTAATTAACATCACATCCCATAGTTGCATTCTGTGACGGTGCACACTGTTCTAGCCTAGCACAGCTCATTGGCTTCCACTCTTCACCCACAGTTGTTCAAACTCAAAAGACTAGTGGTCAAAAATTCAGGGATAGAACTCTTAATTTTGTTACAGATAAAATTACAGATAATTTTATTGCAGATACTAGAAAAGCAATGATTAACAGAAAACTAACAACTGTGAGTTTATTTACACTAGTCCTAAGACTTTTGTTTTTTCTACCTGTGTATCCCAAGAAGCTGAGAGCCTATTGTTTGTTAGCAGAAAGAAATTGACATCTTTGTACATGTAGTTCTCATTCACTGGCTGCCCGGTTTAGTGACAAAGTTACAAAAACGGGGGGGCGG
>JANHFR010005699.1:24220-35995 GCA_032468015.1 Mimophis mahfalensis
CCCCCCCCCCCCCCCCCCCCCCCCCCCCCCCCCCCGCGTTCCAGCCAAGCCTACTTTTTTTTTATCTTTGCAATGTTCTTCAGTCACATGACCACCATTACAGTCAGTACAGTATGCCTAGACCTGTGCCTGATCTGTGGATTTTTTCCCCTTCCTCTTGGAGAGCAGAAAGATAGGAGAGGAAGGGATTGCAAGAGAATAAGCAACCACACCATGGGAAGTATACATCAAGAGCAATGTGCTGGTTCTGTCAGCCTCGAATCAGATTTATTGATTCTAGATATTTGGAAATTATCAAAACTACTTGATCAGAATATATGCAACTGATTACTGGAAATATATTTTACAGAGACTTGGGTTTATTAACTCCTATTATTTGGATGATAGGATGGTAGGGGAAGTATGGACTAGTTAGTTGTCAAGCAAAAGGTTGTGTCTGGTAAAATGTATCTATCATTTTGGGGAATTTTAAGCTATTACAAATAATTACACTTATCTGGGGAGAAAATCTAGTATTTCCTGAAATTTTTAGACCATCTGTGCCCAAATACCTGGATAATTATAAATATACTGGACTTGCCCTTCCATTCATATTTGTATTATGCAATCCATTTGGTTTAATACTTGAATAACTGAAAAAACCATGAAAACATATCCAAGTTTTTCTAAAAGCTTGGTTTGTACAGTCATGAAAACTTGATAGAAATAATTTTCACTGCCTCCTCTTTCTCCTTAACTCCAAGAAACTGAAAAGAAAAAAAGTGGCTGTTTTTTCAGAAAGATAGTGGAACTACTTTTCTTTATGGAGTTGAGACTGGATCTACAAGTATCAACATTTCTTGTAGAATCTGACATGAACAGTATTATTTTCTCACTGGAAATCCCAAGGTTTATAATTTCAGCCCTAGGAAAAATAGATGCTCCTCCTAAGATTGGGGACAGTTTTCAGTGCAATAATTTGTCAAATTACTCGATGTGTCTCAAAATAAAAGGGAAGGAGAAGGTGGTGGCAAGTCTGAATTTAGTAGAGTGTTTTTGATGTGAATCTTCTTGCAAGGAATCAGCATCCTTACCACACCCCTAGATTAAAATCTCAATATAGAAAGGTCTGTTTATTGTATCTAGTTAAAACCAAATAAATTTGATTTTAAAAGATTTGAGTCTCTTCCATGTTTAAGAAACAGTTTGCAGTGCCATTTTCTGCGTCTAACCCTCTTGACTTTGAGCTCCAATCCTTCTTTTGAAATTTTATTACTTGCATCTTCTTTTTTGAAAGAAGTATAGATTTGTTCAACTTATTTGTCCATATTGTTGTCTATGAATAATGATGCAATGGTTCCTATTCTACAGCTGGCATAGGATTTCTAAAGCTAAAACTCAACATTCCATCAGAAATGATTGAAGTCTGTTTATAATGTTAAAGAATAATAGTGTTTGCTTAGCAACTTTTGTTTTCTAATCTGTGCATTTCATACATGAACCTTCATTTATGATTCTGTATTTCTTACAATATTCTACACTTTAAGATGGTTAGTTTACTATTACTATGGTTACCAGACTTGCAATTATATAATAGCTTCTTCTAGTTTAAAATAAATGCTGGCTCTCGTTTTCTCATAGAACACAACTGAATTTTTGTAGGAGAAAATTTTCATCCCATAACCTCTTGCTAAAGTGTGGAACTTGACCATCCAAGGAAAGAGAAATAATGAGTTGAGGATTTAAAATCCTTGCTTGGCCATGAAGGTCATTGGTTGTTAACTAGCATACTGTAATTTATTGTATAATGTCTTTTGTAAAGGCCTATAGCAAGTGGGACAATGTTCACATCAGCTTTTCCCAACTCAGTGTCAGCCTTCCAAACAGACTTCCTCATATCCATTCAGCACTCAGAGGCAAAGTTCAACCCAAGTAAGAATTTATTTAGAGAAGTCATGTTGGCACATCTGGGAAAACCCGAATCTGAAAGTTCCAGGTTTTCTCTTCGTAGGTGAAATCCAAAACCCATCCCCTGCATCCATCAGTCCATCACATGGTCCAATCACCGGTCATCCCAACTGGAGACATTCCTTCAACCACTCCTACCCCAGGTGCAGGATGGCACAGCCTTGACTCAGAAGAAGAATGTTGTTATGTCTAAACTTTCACCTCCCTCTAAAATCCCCCTCCCAATTTCCCAGGCACTAAAATGTGGCAGTGTGGAAGCTCCTAAGAAAAATGGCTTCTAAAACTGACACTCAACAGAATTCTTCAGTGCTGCCACTTGGAAGGAAGACTGCTTTAAACCACAATCCTTGCAGATTTTCGGTAGAGCAATAATGAAGCAAATTTTGCTCATTTTATCACCATCAATAAATCTTTAGAAATCTGTATTGTTATAGCATGGTGGGGAATATGTGGCTTTTCAGATGCTTTGGACTGCACCTCTTTTTATTCCTAGACTGACCATTGATTGAGGGTTGATTGGAATTGTCATTCCCACTCCACATGGGAAAGACAGATAAAGCATCTGTTTCTGTTACTTGAAATAAATCAGGGAGAGATCCTGAACGTCATTATGAGTTTAGCTATCTTGGTTCTTGTGAGCCGCTACTGGTGGTTGTCCCTGAATTTGAACAAAATGTCAGAAATACTCCTCAATTGAGCAAAATCTCTGTGACTGGTGTAGAGTTTGACAGAGGATTCCAGAGAAATATTTTTAAGGCAATTTTGCTGTTTGAATTTAGAGTCGGGGAATAATAAGAAAATCTGAACAACAAAAAAATGTGCTATTTTTTTAAAAAAAATCTCATTTATAGTCACATTTATAATCATGTCCATTTTCAAGCATCACAATATACTCAGGTACATAACTGGATTTCAGCTTATTTGAAAGAGGGAATTAAAACAATGACACTATGCAGGCTTAAAAATTTCTGCTGAATTTTTCTTAGATCACATGGAACCCAACCCACATTGATTGAGATGGATGGAAAACATACCTTAGGAAAAATACACTTTAGCTTTTGGTCCCTATGTAAACCATGAGATTTTCCAAGTTTCTAGTTCTCATTATATGTTTGATCACTGCTTATATTAATCTATTCTATGCAGTACTGGTAGAAAAATGCTGCAGGGAGATATCTCTGGCCTCATTTCTTATAATGTGTGGCTTCCAGTCAAATCTATCTTTGTAGTTGTGAAGAGTCGATATTCGCTTGGTGGTATTTAATTAGTTAATTCCAATAAATGGAAGAATTTTGTCTACAAAAGTTTATATTTAGAAACAATCCAATCACAAATTTCTATGAGAGCATGGGAAATTGTGTCAGGAGTCAAGAAAATTGTAGGGTTTCTACATTTTTAGCACTTCATACAAAAAAACAACAACAACTGAGAAAGGGAATTTTCTTTAAGCAAAACCAATTTCATATTCAGAACTGGAGTTGATTTACTTAATCCATCCCTACAGCCTTGGCAAATTCTTTCTGTAAAGTTCAGATCTCTTCTTGTCTCCTGGTGAGACATTATGAAAAATTAATAAAAATTGCTCTTTTATAGCAGCACAGAGATTTTTTAAAAAAATGTCAGAGTGGAATTCTTGATCTCTGTGAAGGAAGTTGATCCTTTTGTGGCTTCACTTAGAATTGATCTGCTGGAAAATATGAAGAGATGGCTTGGAAAGTTTAAGAAATTTAAAACTTAAACTTTGCTGGATCAGAGCAGTAGTTTGCCAAGTCTAGCATCATACACTCACACAAAAGAACTCAAATCACAAAGGAAATGCAGCAGCTGCTAATTTTTTTTAATAAATAGTATGCTTATTCCCAATATGTTTTGGACACTAACTGGCAGTCAGGGAACAATAATAAAGAAGAGAAAATAATTGTACCTTATTAATTTTACTATTCATAAACAGAACAAACTATCAAAATATAAGTCTGGGGGTCCGTATTTGTAGTTGGACCTTGCAAAGACCACAGAGAGATTCAATTTATAAAGTAGATAAACTTGAGAACCTGCCTTTTCTGGTTTTGCTTCTTGCCTATACTTTGGGCTGTATACCGGTAACTCAAAATAATTTGCAGAAATATCTGCAAGTTCTGATATTTTCATCAAAATGACAAGTGTGTGTACAATAGGGACAGGGTTTGCATGATGATGCACAACACTGCTTTTTTCATTTACCCCCTTGACTATCCCATGGATGCCTCTAGTGAAATTACTTTGTTTTATTTTGTTTTATTTTATTTATTTATTTAGATTTGGACTAGAGTTGAATGAATAAAATCTTTGGGATAAAACAACTTCTAGTACTCTTGCATTCAGCAGAAACTGAATGTGTACCTTGACTTTTGAAGTTACCTGTTCTACTCTTGGATGAAATAAAGCTAGAGAAAGAGAAAGAGAAATATCTCTTAACAAAGTTGTTTTGATAGTAAGAAATTATTACCATATATCATAAGCTGCTGCATGTAATTAAGGATGTTTGCAAACTGCATACCAGTTTCACAGTTCAGCTATTCTTCTGATTGCAGATGATTGACATGTTCCTTTCATTGATATTATTACAGCCATTCTCTGAGGAAAGGCTTTCAAACACATGATTCCATACGCTTAAACCAATCTTAGTTGATTTAAGGTTCACTTGGATGGTTAAATGTGTCATTTACTTCAGTAGTTTATTAAAATAGCACATAGTCCAGTATTATATATGCACATTGAATGTTTGCCTACTAGATGACAAAGGAGTAAAATTGCATCTGGCTAATCTTGCGTAGAGGTTAACCTTGGAAGCTAAGAAGGATTGGGACTATTTACTATCAGGATGAGATAACACTAAGGATTATTCGAGTTGTGGAACAGGCTGAGAAACTTAAAACATCCTGGAAGAAACCAATGGCAACCGATATACATATTGTGACCAATAAAACTGTATGGTAACATCTATAGAGTCATTGCAAATCAAATTTGGTTCAACACCATATTTACTAAAGGAGGTAACAAGGTAATTTATTTTTCCTTTTTGTTGCAAAAAATTTACAGCAGATATTTGGCTTGAATAATATTTTCCGGAAGGTAATCTAAGAAACCGTGGCAAATAATAGCAATACAACATGTGGACCAGATGTCTCTGTTAGGTCACCTCAGTTCAGATTTCACAATTTAAGACAGAAATTGCCATTTCAGTTTTTGAGCACGAGACAGACTATGGATTAATATGGCTCCCTAATATCATTTCCCTACCCATCATTTCCTTAAGTTCATAAATGTATTCCCATCTTCATAGCAGAGCAACTTTCAGAGGTTAAGGTGCATAGATATTGTAGATATTACTGTATAGTATTTAATAGTTATTGCTGTACATGTCCCAAATTCCTGGCAATGGGAACTTTCTGAATTATTCCGGTCTGTAGAACTAATTTAACTATCATCATTGTCAGATTTACACCACACACAGCAGTAAATGTTGTCTTTCCAGGAACTCAGTCCTGGCTTTCTTTCCTCCAGCCTAGAGAATTGTGCATATCTCTTCCTTTTTAAGTAATGACTTTGGCCAAAGATGTAATACTTCTTGCCTTGTCAGCGCCAGGTCTTAGACCACCATATCTCATCATTATTATTAGTATAATGGCTGGTCACACAGCCAGCCAAATGTTTACACTGCAGTTGGCATTTTTATTTAAGTATTGAGGCCTTCCCAATACTGGAATACACATATTTAATAACATAAAAGATATTGTTGCAGAATGTAAACTGCCTTTTACAATTGACTAATGGTGATTTTGTTAATACAGGTGGGATTCACATACTGCTCCAAATGTTTTGGGATTACACTCAAGGCACCTATTACCATCTTTGCTTTATTTTGCTACAGTCATTCTATTTCTATTTGCAGTTCTTTATATTTTGTGATTTGCTTCAGATCTTTCTCTCTTGTTGTCTTCAGGTATTGCAATGTTACCTATCCAGACATTAATGTCTTTCTTATCAACAACTATTAAGTTTGGGGTGTTATATGGTAGGTACTGTTTGAATTCTAAAGTCCCAGAACTCTTTAGCTTCTTCATTTTCTATTACTTTGTCTACTTTGTGGTCCCACTAGTTCTTGCTTACAGATTTCTTGCAGATATTCTAATGTACCATTTTTGCTGCTGCTGCTGCTGCTGCTGCTGCTGCTGCTGCTACTACTACTACTACTACTACGACGACGACGACGACGACGACGACTACTACTACTACTATTTTATTTCGAAAAGAAACTTAGTACAAAATGCTAGCTTCTACTCTACTGTTTTATTTCCAGAAATGCTTCTCGGACTGCTTTATGTAAGCCAGCCTTTATCTTCAGATGGCTACTCTCCAGTGCTGAAAATGTTGAAATCATTTCAGCTTTGTCTTTTGGCCAGAAACACACTTTTTTTTTAAAAAAAAAAGTTTTTTGACTCCGATGCTTTTTTTTTTCCTACTAAGAAATAAACAAAGTGTTGTATTCAGCAATCAGCTTGAAGAAGCCATGAACCCAGGACTGAACAGAGGGAAGGGTTGTTTTCACTTTTGGGTTATGAAATTGAACATGACCAAGAGGGCAGAGCTTGTATGTTTTGCACAATGATATGGGGAGGGGAGAGAAGGCTAAGAGAGGATCTAATTAAGAGATATGGCTGAGCCCAGCTAAAATTGGATTGGATTAAGCAGAGTCTCAGAAAGGGAGTCTTCAAGCCAACTAGGGAGAGGGAAAAATCAACAAAAGACACAGAAGAGTTTATGTGCCTGTAAGAAGCTAGAGTGTGGCAGGAAACAGAACCTTTTTGTAGGTTTATGATAAACCAAGGCAGAGCTTTGTGAATATTCCCATATTCACCTCAGGAATGATCAAGGCTTTTGTGAGCATTCCCCTCAAAACATTTGAAAATTCTAAATTCATTTCCTGCTTACAAGAGGAAGCTCCTATAAGAGGTGAGCCACTGCAGGAAGTTCTCCCAACAGATCTCCCTTAGATCTGTATTTGAACCGATGGGGCATAGAAAATGGAAAACTGCAGGACAGGGGTTGGTTCCATAGAGTTAGCATCCCTCTCACTGTTAGGTAAGCAGGCTGGGACTGTTGAGAATTAAATTTTGCAAGCTCGGTAGCATCACAAATTGCTTACTGCTGACCTAGAAGAATCTTTTAAATCAAATGGGATTTATCTGTATGCTTAAAGATCTAAATTAGATCTTGCCAGTTAGTCTTCACTCAGGCTTCGTGACAGCTATCTTTTAATTACTTGGATAATTAAAGCTGATATTTTTCCTTTTTCTGGCAATTCTCACAGTGTAAACAAAAAGGATCCCTGCATTTTTTGTTCTTTTGAGTGGCAAATTTAAAGAGACACATATAATTGCTGGGGGGGGGGGGGTTTCAGTCCAAGCGAAGCGCGGATATAATGAGTGTGTTTCTCTGTTTAATTTGTGACGAATTTCAAGGGGATTGCAGATTATGCTGGATTCCAAAATGAAATAAAATAATATTTGGATCTGATCTGATCCAGTGCTCTTACATAGTCCAGATTTTGTTCTTACAGTAGCAGCTGTCTCTGGGAATTTCACAAGTTGGTCTGGCTACCATAGCTCCCTCCATCTCACATTCCCATACAGTTTGACTGACATTCTTTATGTCCTTTCCAGATTTCCAGTTTTGCTTTTTGATATATCATGATTAGAACTATGCTATACGTGGAGTATGGTCACATTGTGCTTTCTATATATATTGAATGAATATGCAGTTTTATTTTCAGTTAGTTTTCCTAGCGTGGGGATGTTTTGTGTGCTCTCCTTAATACTGAATAACTGTTTTTTCTAAAGATTTGCATAACCCTATTTCTATATTTATTAGAATATCTTTTGAGTTCTTTTAAGATTAGCTGCTTATAGCCCATCTAATATTATACAGTAGCTTGAACGTGATTCTGCATATGTGTTTCAGAATCTGTTTCATTTAAGCAAAGTTGCAGAAATAATATTATTGAATTTAGTTCTGTAGGGTTTTTGCTGTAGGTAGAATCTCAGGCAATTATCTCCTAGCCTGTTTTTTTTTTAATTTAAAAAGTAGTATTCTTACAAGCCTCCACTCAGGGGTAAAACTACAGTAGTAAAATGTTACTTGGCACTAACCTAGATTCAAGTCAAGGCATGTGACCATGATGGCTGGAAACACATGGTGCCAGTGATCGTGATCGCCTGCCATTTATTGACATTCCCAGTCCAGATCTCTTGGGTGGAAACTGGTTTCAGGTTCCATGTGAAAATAATTAGAGTGTAGTTCCTTCTTCTAAAAAAAGAATTGAGACAGATGCAGCTCCAGAATTTAGGTTCTTTCCTAGAATTGGCTGAAGAAGGCCATGACCTGGCTATGTTAAAATGATCTGAATGTAAAGAATAAATTAGATCAGCTTGTTCAGTTTCTCATTCTTCATGTTTTTTAAATGTCTTGGTTTTATTTATTTATTGACATGTGTGGGAATGATTCAGTTGGCCTGCTCACAGTTAACTTCAGAACAACTTTTTCTTAGTGTAATGGGGTTTTTTTCGGGGTAAAGTATATGTGATTGCATCCTAAAATGGACAGCGGGCTGCCTGCCTTAGAACTCATCTTCATTTAAGTGACTTCAAAGCAGTTTCAACAGCATATTTTGAAGTTCATTGTTTAAAACCATTTGTCTTCTTCATATTCTGTTCTAATGATTATAGTATAAATTCTGAAGAAGACAGATGAAGTAGACTAGTGTATTCATACATTTAGGACTATCTATAACGTGTTGCAGTCTGCACAAATTGTATAACTGTATAATTAGCAACCAAAGCCAGACACTTTTAAGTTACCTTGCATTTCTGATATCCATAGGATTTTAGCAATCTTGTAATGTAGAGCATTATGGTTTTTATTCCTTTTCAAATTATTCTTTGGTCTCTCTATTTTCAGTTTCCTTTTGATTCTTTTTAAATTATTTGTTGTCTTCCTGTTCATTTTAATTTTTAAAAAGCTACTAAAGCCCTGCAATATTTTGCATAGGTTGAAAAGGTTATATTGATGTTCCTTGGAAAATCCAGGGTGTAGTTTGTAAGAAGCTTTTGAAATGCAAAATGAAAAAGGTTCGGAAAAGATAATTTCTCATTCAAAAACTAACCCACCTGCTCATTAAAATGCTTCTCTTTTGAACTGCTTTATATTTATGAACCCTGGAAGAAACCATTTGCAGTTGATGATTGATAGTGAATAGGTACAGATTAATGTTTCGGTGTTTAAGAGTGAAATTTCCCTTGTATATTAACAAGTTACTACCAATTGATTGGGCCATATGCACACACAGCTCCAAATTAGTACCTCATTGAATAAAGGAGACTTTGTCTTTTTAAAATGAGGGTAGTGAAGAAAAGCTTTCCTTCCATGCAGTTTACACTCATTCCGTGTATTACAGTTGCCACTGGTCTAAGAGTGACAATGGTAGTCAACAAACAACAAAGGGGGGCTTTTTATCAGATTTGCCTGATTCACCAGTTGTGTCCCTTTCTGGACCGGGATGCCTTATGCACAGTCACTCATGCCCTTGTCACTTCCCAGTTGGACTACTGCAATGCTCTCTACATGGGGCTCCCCGTGAAGAGCACCCGGAGGCTTCAACTGATGCAGAATGCGGCTACGTGGACCATTTTTGGGGTGCCTTGGCATTCCCATGTTACACCTTTCCTGTGCGACTTGCATTGGCTTCCAGTGGTCTTCCGGGTACGATTCAAGGTGTTGGTTATGAACTTCAAAGCGCTCCATGGCTTAGGCCTAGGGTACTTGCGAGGCCACCTACTGCCATTGACAGCCTCCCACCGACCAGTATGGTCCCACAGAGTTGGCCTCCTCAGGGTGCCGTTGGCCAAACAGTGTTGGCTGGCAATCCCCAGGGGGAGAGCCATCTCTGTGGCAGCCCCTGCTCTCTGGAATAAGCTACCATCAGAGATCTGGATCATCCCCGACCTACGAGCCATCCACTTCACCCTCAAAACCTGGTTATTCCAGCAAGCTGGTCTATCCCTATAAAGTGTTAATTTTAACTGGATGATTGGTTTTTAAAAGTTTCAAAATTTTAGTTGTCTGTTGGGTCCAATTTGTTGTTTAATCCATTTTTAAACTTTTTTACTGTATGTTTTGTAATGGACTGTGAGTCACCCTGAGTCCTTCAGGAGAAGAGCGGCATATAAATCAAATTAATAAAATAAAATAATAAATAAAGTATTTTCTGGCAAATAAACTGATTATTTGTAGGTGTACTGTGGCTCCAGGTTTTCTCCAAGATAGTGGCTTTGTGAGAACATCTATGAGTTCCTGAAACTCCAAATACTCCAAACTAGATTAAACGTTTCATCTATCAAGATTTGGATCTGTTGCAAAGTTCATTTACTTGTTTATTTATTAAATTTTATGCTGCCCATCTCCACTGTAAGATGATTCCAGGTGTCCAACAGATGATAAAAAGTTAAATAGAAAAGTGATTAAAATATTAAAACTGCTAATTAAAAAATCAAAACTATACAAACAAAAAACAAAAAACCAGGACTAAGAAACAGATGACAGGGGGCTGAGGTCTTTTCCCCATCAACCACCTTCAACAATAAGTGCCATGCTCAGGGCTCCAAGACAAATGACAAAGCCAAGTTTTAATACACTTCTGGAATGCCGAGAGGGTGGGAGCAGTTCTCACCTCTAGTGGTAGCAATAGCAGTTAGACTTATATACCGCTCCACAGTGCTTTACAGCCCTCTATAAGCGGTTTACAGAGTCAGCAAATTGCCCCCAACAGTCTAGGTCCTTATTTTACCGACCTCGGAAGGATGGAATCTCACTTTGAGCCTGGTGAGATTCGAACTGCCAAACTGCTGGTAATTGGCAGTCAGCAGACGTAGACTGCAGTCCTGTATTCTAACCACTGCACCACCACATCTTTAGTGCTGTAGAGTGTTCCACAGGGATGAGGCCACAGCAGGAAAGGCTCTTCTCCTTGACTCTGCCTGCCAGAGCTCCTTAGCAGGCCTCTTCTTTCTGGCACAAGAGGGGCAGGGCTAGTCCCACTGAGGCAAGATGGCTCCTCAGATACATATTCCTCAAAACGTTCTGTACTGTGATTTATAGTTCTATGATACTACTCTGATACTTTGCTTCAAGCAGGCTTCTATCCAACTGCATATTTTTTCAATTAGCTCAAAACTTTTCCAGATGCAACAGAGACCTCAGCATGCCGAAAATGAAATTTACCAAGAAAGTGGGTGCTGAATCAGCCTTCCCTGCAATGTTAATTATGTTGGCCCACAATGTTGGCTAATTCTAAAATGCATATCTTTGCCTGTCATAAATGCTACCCGCTATTACCTAATCAACCCCTAGCATCGGTTACTCACAAGGCCACATACCCCATTAGCTCCTGTCACCACACTGAGGTTTTTCAAAAATATCTGCAGCCCTACTTCTTATTATGGTGAAACTAAAAACAAGCAACCGGGTTGAGAACCACAGACTGAGATAAATCATGAAGAGAAGGCCTTCAGTGGTAGTGTTTGAGTTGCAGGTTAACTCTGCAGGGTGACCCTGCAATTAATTCAGAGCGATGTTAAGGATGGGAATATCACACTTCTGACTCTAGACCATTGTTCGTCATTTATTTTCCTTTCTGGAGAAGTCTTGGTCTTCTGCACAGCATTTTTTGTAGATCACCCCTTCCTTCCTTCCTTCCTTCCTTCCTTCCTTCCTTCCTTCCTTCCTTCCTTCCGT
>JANHFR010005699.1:78650-96277 GCA_032468015.1 Mimophis mahfalensis
CACCTCATTCTCTGTCGTCCTCTTCTTCTTTTGCCCTCAATTTTTCCCAGCATTAGGCTCTTCTCCAAGGAGTCCTTTCTTCTCATTTGGTGGCAACTGTTAACAACTGTACTACTAACTTAACATCTGCAATGATTCCTTTAACAATTGTGGCAAGTAAAGTTGTAAAATAGGGTAAAATTCACTTAACAACTGTTGCAGCAACAGAAATTTCAGGCTCAATTGTGGTTGTAAATTGAGGACAACCTGTACATCATGGTTGACTGGGTCATAGTTCATTCTAAGCTAAAAGTCATCAGTTATAAGTCACATTGCCTGAAATAACACATACACAGCTGATCCCAAAGAAATGAACTCTATTGTATGTATATGAGCCTCGGTGGCACTGTGATTAGAATGCAGTACTGCAGGCTGAGTGCTGGCTGCCTGCAATTTGGCAGTTCAAATCTCACCAGGCTCAAGGTTGACTCATCCTCCCAAGGTCAGTAAAATGAGGATACAGATTGTTGGAGGCGATATGCTGTAAACCGCTTAGAGAGGGCTGTAAAGTACTGTGAAGTGATATATAAGTGCTATTGCTATTGTAGCTGGGTGCAATGCCTCAATCACATCCCTGTCTTTTTGTATAGCTTTCCAAGAGCTGGGCAAGCAGACTGGGAGACATCATAGGGAAAACTACCCAGCTGATTATTGTTTGGATAATATTCAGCTACTTTGTTTTATTTTTATTTTTTTATATTGTGCATTTTATTGTAAGCTTCCTAGAATCATATTAGATTGGAAACAAATCAATATTAATGAATGAATGAATGAAAACTGTAGCTTATGCTTGGGATGCAGAATCTCTGGTATCAACAATTCAAAGGAATGAGTAACAAAGAAGGCTGACCTTCAGCTTCTAAAACATTATTGCCAATTAGGATAAAAAAAATACTATGCTCAACAGGCAGCTATAACTGGGCTTCACTCCTTGTATTAATCAGTAACAGCCTGATTCCCACCATAAAATTAACCCAATCATATATTAACCCAATCAACAATTGTAAAGAATTGTTATGTCCTGCCAAGTTGTTCTTGGCAGGACATAAAGGCACCAACTCAATTAAAAGTCAAGAGTTTTAAAATCACATCCACTATCTCCAGAAACTATTTGGTATGCCCTAAGGTCTTTTATCAGGAAGGTCCAGGCAAGGCTACATGATGGCACTACTTCCTTTTCTATCAGGTAAATGAATGCAGGGCTTGGCTCCATAGCCAATTAGTGTTTAGGAGGTGTATTTTCTGCCACTAACTAGCAAAATAATGGTTATGATCATACAATGCAGATTAAAGGAAAAAGAAATGCCAGATGTTCAAGCTGGCTTTAGAAAAGGCTAAGGAACACAACATATTGCTGATGCATGCTGGATAATTAAGAAAACCAGGCAATAGAAAAAAGAAGTCACTATATGCTGTATTTATTATAGAAAGGCATTTGATTGTATCAATTATTAAGCTATGGGACATGCTCGGAAAAATGTGTATCTCAGAACATTACAGTGCCCTCATGAGAAACCTGTGCCAGGTCAGGAAGCCACAGTGCAAACAAAATATGGCAAAACACACTGGCTACACACAGCTTGGTAAAGAATGAGGCAAGGCAATTTTTACTCAACCTATATGCTTTATTTTACACAACGTATATGCTAAATATATATTAAGGGAAACTGGATTGGAAGAAAATGGGCATGATTTTAAAACTGAAGGAAGAAATCTCAGTAATCTTTGCTATCCCAATGGCACTACCCTGATAGCTAAAAGTGCAAAAGGATCTGCAAGCTCAAATAATTAATGTCAAGGACCACATTGAAAAAAAGTGGGACTAAAATTAAATATAAACAAATGGAAAAACTTTCCTTAGAAGTGACACTTCTATTGAAGTGATGGATAGCTTCTGCTTTTCAGGGTCAACTATCAACCAAAAAAAGAGACACCGTGGCTCAGTGGCTAAGAGACTGAGATTGTTGATCAGAAGGTCAGCAGTTCAGCAGTTTGAATCCCTAGCACCGCATAATGGAGTGAGCTCCTGTTACTTGTCCCAGCTTCTGCTAACCTAGCATTTCGAAAGCACATTAAAAATGCAAGTAGAAAAATAGGGACCACTTTGGTGGGAAGGCAACAGTGCTCCATGCACCTTTATCATGAGCAAGATGTCTCCGTGGTCATGCTGGGCACATGACCATGGAGACGTCTTCAGACAGTGCTGGCTCTTGGGCTTAGAAATGGAGATGAACACTACCCTTAGAGCTGGAAACAACTAGCACGCATGTGCGGGGGAATGTTTACCTTTACCTTATCAACCAAAAAGAAACAAGCAGTCCATGGTAGACTAGTTGAAAAGGCCTTGGAAAAGCTATTCAAATGCTGCGATGTGACTTTACCTGCAAAAATCAGAATTTTGCAAGCTATAGTATTACCTGTGATAATCAAGGGAAGTAAAATTTGGACTTTGAAAAAGGAAGATAGGAAGAGTATTGATGGTTTTGAAATTTCATTTTGTAGAAGACTCCTGAAAATATCATGGATAGCCCAAAAACAAACACATGGATCATTTAATAAATCAACTCAGAGTTCTTGAGACACAAATGACCAGGCTCAAATTATCCTACTTTGGATATATTATGCAAAGATCTACTTTTCCGAGGAAGGCTTTAAATCTGGGAAAAATAGAAGGAAAGGAAAGATGAGGACAACCAGCAACAAAGTGGATGAATTTAATTAGAGTGGTGATGAATGTGCCATTGGAAGTCCTGAAAGACCAGGTAAGACCAGGTAAATGGAGAAAAATCTATTGATGTGGTTGTTAAGAGTCAATAATAACTTGATGGCAAATAATTAATCAATTTCTGCTACTAGACCTTAGTCCAGTAAGATACTATGGGAGACAGTCCTTCAAATAACCAAGCCCGTTGCCGTACAGGGCTTTATAGGTAGTGTAGAAAGTTAGCACCCACCCCTCTCCTAGAAGAATGAAATATTCCAGGAAATATTAAAAAGGCAGAAATTTCCTCTAAAAAGAGAAACAGAAATCTTAAAGGACAAAGAAACTCAGCCCCAGCAGATATTTTGGTGCCAGCTTATCTACAACACAAAAGACCTTCACCCTCAGGGTGATAGGATTAGCCCTCACACAAAATCCAAACCAGGACAAAGCCATTAAGCCATAATAGGACTTGCCCAAAGCCCCTTCATTACATCACCCAGCAAGATTCAACCAAGCCAGGGACTCAAGACAACTCACAAAGTTACCCCTGCAGGGCCCCAGAGACTGACAACCAGTCAGGATACATTTCTTACCACAGGAATAGGAAGCAAGTTCAAAGCCCAACAGAGGGTATAAATCTCTCTCCTGCTCTCACCCGTGTGCTCCATTTTGCCCAGGACTTTAAGCCCCATGTGGTCCTATCCACCATTAAACCACCCTTCCAAGCCGTCTCCATGTTTCCAGTGTCTTTCTTCCCACTTGGAACTGAACCCAGATGGACATTTCTTCCAAAAGTAGTGACCAGCACCTTGGATTGTACCCAAAAACAAACTGACAACCAGTACACCTTGCAAAGTAGAGTTATTATTACATGTTATACTAGAATGTGGAACAATTGATCTACATATGAATAACTGTAATTTTAAGTGGTGATCTCCTATCTGCAATACCTTTCTAGGATACCATACACCAATTCAAACCATGCTTCATTTTAACTCTGCTTTATTGAATGGCTAGATTTAGATCAAATACGAAACCATAAACCATGGTTTGCAAACCACAGTAGAGTAGTTCACAGACCACTTCATTGCTTAGTGCGGTATGTAAATCAGGTCTAATGTTTCTCAATTTCTATACTCATACATTGCACTAATCAGAGTGTCTCTTGCTTGCTTCCAACTTAGCATTTTACATGAACACAGCCAATGTAATTTATAAGGGCCAATGATCATGAGTAAAAAAAATCAGGTTTCTGTGTGATGTGTGAACCCAGCTATTACATGTATGATTTGTGAGTATACTTGAAAGATCAGTAGAAAACTATATTAAAAAAAAAAAAAAAACCTCTGAGATGCTAAGGTTAAAAAGAACCAGAGTATTTGATTTGTAGCTGCAGAGCAGATTGCATGCTAGCAAATGTAAATTATACCATATGAGGATTGCTGGGGGTGCCAAATTCTCAAGCAGCTGTAATTATGTTTTTAACTACACTTTCTCTGCAGCAGCTAACACATGCTCATGCATGCATCCATGCCTGTGGATTGTCAAAAACAGCTGACAGAAAAACAAAACAAAACCAAAAAACCAAAATTACAATTGCTGAGTGTTTGCCTTCATCCTGGAATCCTGTGGTGGATGCAAGAAAAGGAATGCTGTTGCCCTAAATCTATAGAAGAAATGTTGCTCTTTCTTGAGACACATTGAATAGTTCCCTAGAATTAGTTCCCATTTTAAGGTCTGTTTGGTTGTTACTTGCCTGCATTTTCAGCTTCCTTTCTTTGTTTATAAAAAATGTTTTCTCTTTTTCCTTATCCCTCCCTGTACCAATCAGCACTTGCATTAGACTTCCAACTCCCGTCTTACATGTGTGACATTTCCATGGCAACAGCTTGTGATGTGAAATTGAATGGATAGACCAAGAAATGAGTCATGAATACGCTTTTTGTCCTTTCTCTCTCCCCTCCCTTTCTCTGAAATTCTCTGTTGGTATTAAAGGTAAATCACATTTTGATGAAATGCACTTTAAATGGGTGACATTGCTAAGGAGATTCTAAAACAGATACAGTGTTTATGATGGAGGTATGTCTCATTCTAACCATAATACCAATAATGCTGTAGAAATCACATGACAGAAGAGCGGGTGCCACTTGAAGTGCACTTTCAAACTGATGGAAGCATTATGTACTGGTAAGAAACTAATACTAGAGACTTGTTTTCTTCCCCATTCAATTCCCTTGATGATTGCTTATGACCAATTTCCTTGGCACTTAGTTTGTCTTTGCAATCTGTTTTCTGGGTGCGCAGTTTTTTAAATATAAAAATATTAACTTCAATGTATTGAACCAGCACAGCAGCTAAACTCCCTGCAGATTCTATCCCTGCAGACTCCATCACCCATGGAACAAGATCAGTATAGTAGGTCCAGTATAGTAGGCTACAGGCTGGCTTTGCAAGCCAATTGGAGTAGGTCTTCAATTAGTTGACTCTGGGTTATTAGCTGGGTGTGCATAGTGTTCTAAACCATCTAAACCAGGGGTGTCAAACTCAAGGGTACTTAGATTTGGCCTGTGGGGCCACCCTGGAAACAGCAAAGGACAGGGTTGTGGTTCTTGCCAACAAAAAAAGGGGTCCCGAGCTCCATTTTCAGCTGCCACAGACTCCTGCAACCCTCTGCCAGTGAAAACAGAGCTCAGGCGTGGCCCTCCCAAGCTCCGTTTTTACTGGCAGAGGGTTGCAGGAAGCCGTGGCAGCTGAAAATGGAGCTCGGGAGCCCATTTTCACTGGCAGAACACTCAGGCCACCACAGGTGCCCCTGACACGAGTGATGTCAAGCTGGCCATGCCCACCCTGGCTCCACCAGGGTCAAACACAACCCTGATGCATCCCACAATGAAATTGAGTTTGACACCCCTGATCTAAACCATGGGATACAAAACAAAATGATTGATTTAACTGAACATATTAAAACAAAACAAGCCATGCATAAAGTAGAGGAAAAATAGTGCTGGAATAAAATGATCCAGCTTAAAATATTCCACCTAAGCTTTCCAGTTGATTGTGTTCCACTAAAACAACAATTTAGGGTTTTTTTCCCCATATGGGGCATCAGAACTTAAAACAAATTGCTTGCTCTCTTGATTTTTTTATGGAGGCCTTCATGGATGTGGAATAGTAATCATTACTAAGGCATACTAACTTACATAAAAACTGACCATGTGAATATTTTTTATATGTGGATATATTTAAAGTTTTTAGTAGCAAATGATGGGAGCAAAAGTGAAATAACCTGCCTGTAACTGACAAAACTCAGCAAAGTAACACCATTCTTGCATTCATGGAGTCCCCAAGCCTAAAAATTCAACATTAGAGACCCTTCTATCATGAATATATTGCTTACATTTGTGCTAAAAGTATTTGGTTTTTGTTTTGTTTTGTTTTGTTTGGAAAGATACGACAAGAACTAAGGTACTTACGCAGTTTGTGAACTTATTTCCAAACTTAGCATAGGCTAGGGCTGAGTTTAGCTTTTTAATTTTTCTCATTGGAACAGCAGAGAGAGTTGTATGCTGAGTGGGCAGGCATACAAATTGAAATAATTAATAATGAAATAAATCTAATAGTTACAGCTTAGGTTTTTCTGCATCTGTCTCTCATTCTTCCAATTGCAGTTCCTTGTATGCTCTTTTTTTTAGGCAGATATATTATTTATATTAATATATTATATATTAATATATATATATAAAAAGTTACAGGAAACAAATTGCAAAGGATTGTGCAGCTGTACAGTTTTATAATATTGGCTTCTTTTTTAAAACTCCTAATTCATTTATTTTTCAACAATTTTATACCATTCACTCTAGAGACTCAAATCTTGGACACTGATGCTTCATCAGATTGGAGTGCTTTGATTATTTATGAGCAGATCCGGTATAAAGAAAGTAAGTGACTACAAAGAAGGCGAAACAACACGGAAAGTAAAATACATTTTCCTTAATTAGGGATTGCTGCATGGGAAATAAAATTATTTGCTTTGCTGGATTTCTTAGAACTGCTTAGGAATGGCAAATGAATTCAATGTTGTTGAAAGCTCTTCTGCTTTCCACATTTGCACTAGTAGTTTGTGTGTGTATTTGGACACATTTCTAAATACACATGTGCATGTTTGTTGGTGTCTAGGAATTAATTTGCTATGCCTAGAAGATAATGAAGGTAAAGTTTAAGGCCAGGCATAATGAGCTATGCCTAGTCTTAAACATGCCAAATTTCACCATGGCAGTTGAGCTATCACAAGGTAATCTGGTTTTAAACAGTCTATCATTGCAATATTAGGGATTTATCCTCTTCTCCCTTTATTTTTAAATATTGACAGTATACTAAATATAGTAAATATACATTTATTAAATTTAATCATATCATTTCCAAACTGCATATATTTTTACAAGTTACAATCAAAAAAACCAATGAATCTTTCAGATTATTAAATATACAAAGATATACAAAGAAGAAGAATTTTTTATTGACCAAGTGTGATTGGACACACAAGGAACTTGGCTCCAGTGCATAAGCTCTGTGTACATATACAGTACAAGCCACATATGAAATAACTTAAGTCCAAAAGCAAGCCATTCTGGTACATGAGATGAAGCATGTTGCACTTTGAGCACTGTGTTTCCAAAACTTCTGACCCTGCAGTTGACATTTGAAGGCTACCAAGTTGGATAAGGTTAGTGCAAGAGAATGGACTAACATGACCTTAGCATATGTCCTAGTATTGATAGAATACTTTGGATTTTTAATTTGTAAGTTTGATATGCAAGGTATTCTGGCATCTACATTCATCGAGTCATTGGGTTGGAAGGGATCTTGAATGTCTAAGCACCATGCCCAGTTTAGGAATCTTCACATCATTCTAAATAACATATTTTATTTTATTTTATTGAAAGCCTCCAATGATGGGCTATACACAAATTCAGGAAGAAAGCTTTTCTATTGTTTAATATTTTTCACAATCAGGAAATGTTTCCTTGGATCAAATTTGGATATCTCACTTCCCTCCACTGGTTCCTTTCTTGCACCTAGGTGCTAGGAAAAATAAATCTATTTCCCCCATGTAACAGAAAACTGCTATCTGTAGAGGGCTAAGGGAATAATCCTGAAGGCTAGAAGGAAGAGTTGTTATGCAGACAATGGTCTAGAGAAAAACTGGAGCATAGGAAAAACATAAAAACATAGAAACCCAAGTCCAGGGCAGAACTACAACCTTTCTTACATATTAGCACCATGGATTCCAACAGAGAAGTTGTTTACCAAACAAAAGGTTGCTTGTTGGAGTGTATGGCCATGTAATTTTCTACAGTCAACAAGAATGTTCATTGAGAGTAAGGTATTTACTTTGACTTTACACATATAATTTATCTGATCTTGTCTTTTGCATAAGCTTCCATCACACGTTGTAGACATAAGTTGGATTTATTATACAAAGAAGGGCTTGACAATTGGGTCTGCCTTCACCATTCATGTATATAATGTGAAGATATATGCATCTATATCTAGGCAGTCATATAAATTTACTAAATAAATATATTTTAATAATGACTGTTTCTTAGTGTCGTTATATATTTATTGTTTTTTAATGGTTGCATCCTGTCCAGAGTCAATTTGTGTGAAATGGGCAGTCATATAAAGTTACTAAGCAAATAAATCTGTGATCAGAATTCCTGACAGAATAAGGCCCTAGTTTAGGACATAGCCACTTTGTGGCCACTTTGCCACAAAGTCACAATCATTTATATTGAGAATGTAAAGTACACTTGTTTAAGATTATAATGTGATAACCAGTTTGGTATAGTGATTAGGGCGGCAGGCGAGAACTGGGAAATTGCGAGTTCTAGTCTTACCTTAGACACAAAGCCATCCGAGTGCCTTTGGACCATTCACTCACTCTCTCAGCCTTACAAAGATTATCATAAAGTCAGTTACTTTCAGAATCATTTTAAATAGCCTAATTATTTTATAAAAGTTTAAGGATGCCAATTTCATCTCATAGCAGGGCTCCACTGTCAACTCAAATTTTTCAGAGCTGACTTTTCCTTTTATTGCAATTAACTTGCATTTTTTTCCTGCTTAATCCATAAAGATATTCTGTCAGGATTTAGTTGGCAAACCAGAATACAGATTTGTCCACCTCTGATACCCTAACATGTTGTAGAGAGCGGGTTTTTTTATGGTTCAGATTTTTACAGTGCCCTTTCTCTTTTTAGAGAACATGCTCTCTTTCATCATGTTCAGAAAACACAGTCCTGCTTTCAAAGGATTCCAGTTAATAATAATCTATTAAATAACTCCTTGGTTCTTTAATGAATCCATATATACACACACATATTGCCAATTGTCAGCTAGCTGGTTGTGGACAAACCCAACTGATAAATCATAAGAAAAATAAATAAAAAACAAATATATCCACCTGAGTCTCTGTGTAGTTCAAAATAGATTAAGTTTAAAAAGGCTATGGGACTAGAGAAGGGCAAGATGACAAGTGGAAGATAAAAGCTGATTCTATAGCAAGGAGATTAGAAAAGCAACACAAATTGAAATTCATTTTACAACACTAATTCAAATGTTTTGAAGACCAGGATGGGATTTAGTATATAATAGAGAGCAAACAAAGACAGATGAGACCTTTTGGAGGTTCCACTTAAGTACATAGTTGCAGTCTTCCTGGATACACATATACGAAATATTACATGTGTGAATTTTTAGAACATTTAGAATGAGTTGCATTGCTTAACATATCTAAAGGCACCAGAATTCTGCAAATGTTGGACAGTTGCACAGGATGACGATGTAAATATGTCAATGAAGGCAATATGATGTGTGTGTGTGAAGAATGAAAAGACGTGGAGGAGGGGAGGGGAGGATGGTTGAAAATAGCAGAATTTAAAACATCCACAGAGCTCCTATCCCAGCCAGGGGATGTAACTATGGCAACCAACAGCCTCGCTGTCACAATAAAAATATATTATTCTTTTGAGAGCTTTCAAAAGGGAAATATGCATTTTGTTGAAGAGTATGATGAAAAAATGGGGCAGAAAAGAGGAATGGTGCTGCAAAGTCAGGAATATAAACCTGTTAATTCTTCAGCGAGAGCAGCTGCTTCCTAGAACAATGGTTACCTGGCTGATTAACATGGTTTCAAGTCACAACACCTGCGAACTGTGGAAAAAAAAGTTAGAATTTGCCCAGTTTAAGCAACAATCTCAGAAGGATGCTTAATTGTTCAATGTATATGTGGAATTCCTAACTACTTTAGTGCTTTTCACAGCAGCCTAATTTCTATATGTCCATAATTAATTTACTGCTTTCCACATTTTGGAACACCAATTCATTATATCCCAAGTCAGCATGGAAGTTGTACCAGATCAAAGAAAGCTGGTATCACTTTAACCTAAAAGTTGGAGTAGTTAATGCCATGAAAGCAATTATCATTTGTTAATGTCTACAGATTAAAAACTTTTAAAAATGATACGTTTAGTTTTTGGTGTTTTATCCAGATAAACCTTGGTTTATATGTAAACCTCATACTTACGGAATTTTGTATGCTTTCAATAGCTCAGACAAAGGACTTTATATTTTAGAAGCTAAAATTTTAAAATATAGGTACATGTGTTATTTACATCCTATCAAGGACTGAATCTCTGAGGTTCTTTTAGACCAGGGGGTGGCAAACACACATCATCATATCGTCACATGATGTATCACAACTTTTTCCCCCTTCACTAAACCTGGAGTGGGCGTGGCTAGTACGTGACACATCCAGCCCACAGGCTGCAAGTTTGGCATTCCTCTTTTAGACCTAGCATTCATAAGAGTGCTCAAAGCAGTCCTGAAGCCCTCAATACCATAATCATTCATGCAATCGTGTGCTATAATCTTCTGAAATACTGTAACACAATCATCATGGTGTTCTTAAAAATACATTTGGTTTTCTTGAGCCAAAATGACTTCCACGGCCACATCAATTGACGTGACAATAAAGACATATTTCAGCAATCTTAGTTTGTATTTAGTCAACAGATTAGTAACAGAGGTGAGGCTATGAGGTTATAATCCCCACTGCCATGAAATTAGCAATGCTGAGGCCATTGGGGTAATGGCCTCTATCTTATGAAACAGCTTTCCCTTGGGAAATGAGATTAGCTTTTATAATATTATCTTCTGGAAGCAACTAAAAATAAAGTTCTTCTAGATGACTTTTTAAATTAGTTTTATACGACCATTTATATTTACATTGCTCTGTGTATGTTATTGTTTTTTATTTTTGTATTATATTGTCACTATTATACTGTGAATGTTTTATATTTATATTTGTAATATTTTTACACTCCTAACAGGAACAAAATTGCAGCAATCTAAAAGGATGATAGAGTTATAGATGGACAGACGGACATCTCTTGGTCCACAGTGGTCTGATCCGTTTCCTGGATGATTTTTTTAAAACTGTTGAACTACTGTTGGATGACATTCACCCACTCACCCACAATTCTTTTCAAGACAGCAGTCTATTTTAACAGATGAAGCTAAAGTCCAAAGTATAAGGTATTAAACTCATTGCTGTTCTGGAGTCTGCATAACTGCATTTAACTAGCATGTCCCAAAAGAATGCTATATAATATTTTTGCAAAAGGATTTGAGAAAGAAATCGTAGCTGTCAGTGATTCCTCCCCCACCTTAAAATAATGAGCAACCTTGAAATGATGGGTGTTTAAGTTTAAGTTTATTGGAACTTATAGGCTGCCCTACTCCCGAAGGACTCAGGATGGCTTACAACAATTAAAAACAGAAAATACAAAATTTAAAAAAGAATTAAACTAACAGTTCCATAAATCCAATAGATGTTAAAACCAATTACAACACAATAAAATTTAAAACCAGTTAAAACCCACAAAAATAAATCCTGTTGGAAAAGCCAGGTCTTAAGGTCACAGCGGAAGGACCGGAGGTCGGGGTGTGTGTGTGGAAACAAGTGACTTCAACTGCATCATGATGGCATTGTGCAAATGGCACCATTTATGCTATCTGCATCGAGTGATGCTATCATGACACATATGGAATCACTGCAGCTCATACTTGTGCCCAGTGTGTCTCTTTGAAGTATCAAATGTGATAATTCTGTACCTGGGTAAGGTAACACAAGCAATATAAAATTTACTAGGAAGGCACCCATGAGCAATCCTTTCCCTCTATGTCATATTGTAATATCAGCAGAGAGTTGCTTATCCATAGGAGCAGCACAACTTTTTGTAGCAATGAATTAGGTGCAAAGTCTTCCATGTGAACTAAAGCCCCAGAGCCATAACCTTTCTCACCTTACTACTGTATATAGTTGTGGATGACATGTGTGTGTATGTGCTCTCTGTTACTCATATGCCGAATTTTGTATTTGCTTATTTCCCCTAGCAGAACTATAGCAATACTACAATGTAACTTAGTCCCTTTTAAAGTCATTCTGAGGGCAACAATAGCAATGACACTAGCACTTAGACTAGCACTGCTTCACAGTGCTTTACAGCCATCTGTAAGAATCAGCATATTGCCTCCAACAATTTGGGTCCTCATTTTACCAGCCTGGGAAGGATGGAAATCTGAGTCAATGTTGAGCCACTTAGAATTGAACTGCTTGAGGTTGGCAGAATTAGCCTGCAATACTCTATTCTAACCACTCCACCACCACCACAGCAGCAGGATTATAGCAGACAGTAGATCAGATTATACTGGGGAGATATCATTTTTGCTTTTAAAAATGATCAGATAGGTTTTCCATGCTGTCTTTTCTTATTCTCTTTCAACTGAATTGTCAACAATTCCATTCATGAATATTTTTGGTCTATCATATTCCCCAAATATCAAAAAGTAGCAGCAGACATTTAGGAGCCATCATTTCCCACCAAAATAATCTGAAATCCATGGGATCTATTGCAAAGTTCAAATCACTGAGAACATGCTGGGCATCATGTGCCCCTGAGCTAATCTATGTTCCCTTCAGCTGCCAATAGGAGAGCCCAAATGCTTTATTCAACCAGTGATCTACATTCTGAGACCCCACAGGAGTTTCATGCAAGGCAGACACAGAATTAATTGCTAGCAGTGCCTTCTCCTTCATGGGCAAAAGATCATTTGTAAATCTCCAAGAGATCTTGGCACTATTCCTCTACAGTCTTAAAAAAAACAAAACCCTCTGAATCAGAAGTGATAGCATTTGGCTTAAGGGAAGAAATTCATGGAGCCAGAAAATGGTATGAGTCTGCAATTCCTAATAGTAAAACAACTCTCCCACAACCACATAAGGTCAGCAGGATTGCAAAGAAAATGTTAGGTTTGTTAGAGTTTCAACAGAGGCAAGAGGACCAAAAGAAAATTCCTCCACCTCCCACACAAATCGGTCCTCAAAATTAGTTGACAGTCCATGGCTGGCCAGACTAACTGGATTTCAAGCTGGTACAGTTTCTTGTGTGAAGGTGTCCTTAAGTTTCGCAGTCATATAGAAGAGCTTGTCAGTAATTTTTCCAGTGAATGAATAGATACGTTGAACAAGATGGACCAACAATTTGATTATGCTATAAATTTGTTTGTTTGCTACAAATCTAGCTTCTACTATTTCCTGGATAACACCTGCTACAATTCTCAAAGGTGCAAAAACTCATCTAAAACAAAATTACCATGCTTTTAGACATCTCTTGGAGGAGTCTTGCCCAGCCTGCTAGATATGGTGCACCAATTCCTAAACTCTTTAGCTAGCATGTTTTAACTCCTTGGGATTCAAGAAGGGGTCATCCAACAATATCTGGAAAATCCTAGATTTGTAAAAACAATCTTTGCATTATTCAGGTGTATTTGTCTTTGGCAATGAACTCTTGTAGGTAAAACCTTTCAGTGATAATATGCCTGAGCAATGCAAGTCTTTTTACTGCAGGTATCTCTGCATGCATGCAAACATAGACAAACCCACATCAGAAATCTGGAAACATACTTAAAGGTGCTGGCATATTTCTATCTGGAGGCACTTGCTACAAAGATTTACCAAGTCTCTGACGTATCAAAGGCCCAGAAGAGGATTCCCTTGCTTGCAAAGGATTGTGTGAATAATAAACACAAGGAGATCATGCAGTTAAACATGTGGTATCCTACTGCTCATTCTCATTCACAGCCAGATTAGAACTGCAGGAAGTTAATGACTTTAACCACTTCACACCACTTGGAACAAAGACAGCAGGTTGAAGCCCCAGCAGGGGAGAAAAGCAATTTTAACAGGAGATCTCCTCTCCCCACTCTAGTTCCAGGAGAACCATTAATTTTACAGCTAACTGATGATACACAGGAAGATGACCCATGATGTTACCAAGCAACCAACATTTAGAGGCTCCATTGTAATCCTGTACAATTTTTATCTCTGCAGAACAGTGCAGGTTTTAAAAATATGATTGCCACCATGCTTCATTTCTGTCTGTGCCCCACATTTAGTACTGACCTGAAAACTTTTCTGTAGGACCCAAGCTAAACTTAATTGTTGTACACTATCCAGAGTCATTTTCTGTGAGATGGGTGGCCGTCTAGATGTGATAAATAAATAAAGTGTGCAAATTACAAAACTGGATTAGCCAAAGGCCCATCTTGCCTAATATTCTGCCTAGAGTCATACCCTATCAAATAGCCCCACCTGGTTTTTGCTGATGACGAATTTTTGCCCTGGTCTTATTTTTTGAAGTGCTACCAATAGCAGACTCAAAACCAAATATGGCCCAAGGTTGGAAAAATTGTGCACTATATTCTATACTTTATCTTTTTTTAAACAAGCTGTGGATCACGAGTATTTAGCTTTTTTAGCATTAGAGTGAAATAATTTAAATAAAATAAAACACAGAAGTCAGACAAGTTTTCTTTCAGCTCTACAATTCCCCAGAAAACTCTTTAGATCTCTAACTAAGCTCTGTATACATTCAGAATACCACTGGAACTTCCTGTAATGTATTCAGGGGCCTGCAGACTAACAGTAACTCTTTAAAACCACTATAATCTTCCAGTGAGAAGCTTGGAAATCTGGGGTGGAAGCAGCTGGAGGTTTCTTATTGCCCCTATATTAAGTTGACTGCAGGTCTTGAGGACTATCCCAATAGCCTCCTGGCTGAACCTGGAACTCAGGCCCTCGGCCCAAAATTAAGAATTTATTAACAATTATTGATTGCTACAATTGCTTTGTAGGTTTAGGGCTTTTGTAACCTGGCTTAAACCACTTTATTGTCAAAATATATTGCTGATATTGTTATATTTTTTCTCCCAAAACAAAATCTTTGTTGCTTCAATGTGGCCTTTGTACTATTACCGTGCATTCCAAAACAATGTGGGTCACATTGGAAGAAAGGGGACAAGTGGAACCATTTTTTTTAAAAAAATCTAAGTTCTCTCTAATTCTGCCCCATCAAATTTCTAGAAAACAGATGAAAGAAAAATAGCTTAACTGTCATGCTTTCACACGAATGGCAATTATATTTACCAAATATTTCTGAGTTCAGGTAGAAGGCCTGGGAGGTGGAATCCCTGGAAGGATTATGACAGCACTTTTTATTAGATGTTTCGGTTATTTCAACATCATTGCCACCTGATCCATCCTTTAGAGAAGGACTAGAATTCTTGTGTGGGCGGGTTTATCATGATTTCTCACTTAACTGACTTTGTGAGTGTCACTGTAAGCTGCCTAGAGTCACTTTGGATAGTGCGATGGATGGCGCATTTAATAAATAAATAAATTAGCAAAACTGCAGAAGGAAAAACATTCTCCAAAATACGTCAATCACTTCTTAAAGGCTGTGGTATAGCTCATATGCTATCAATTCAAAATGTAATTCTTTATTATCTGAACACCCCCCCCCCCCAGCCCCCACTCCTCATCTCTATCATCACACATACCTTTTTATGGCCTTGGATCTAAGCAGCTCTTTTCAGGTGCACACCACATTTCTATTTTGCTTCCTCTGTTATAAGTGACCCCAGCTTTATATTATTCCTTTTAAGCTCATTGAACAAATGTCACCAACACTTAGAAATCTTTCTGTTTATTCTGCCTCTTGTTCCCATCCTGTCCATCTACGGCAGTGCCAGCTCTTAAGGCCTTGAGTGCTGTCAATCTAAATTAATGCACCTCGTAGCCAGGATACCATATTAAGTCATTAATTGTTGTCTTATGGAAATATGCCTTTATTAATTTCCTGCACTTGTTCCTCTGGTGTTGAACAGCAGAGCTTTTTGTAAATCAGCAGCAAAGAGCTCAGCGCTCCTTGAGATCCATTAGGTACATACCTCTGGGAGAGTATTATTCATCCAACAAACATTTACATTCATTAAGGAAAGAGCAGCGCCACGTCTCTCCTTGAAATTGGCTTGGTGGGGTTTTTTTCTTCTTCCAGACTTCATGCACAACAATGTAGTGTGAGAAGTTTTATATCCAAATATATTCTATTCTTTATACTATTTCCATCTTCGCTTAAAATATGAACAGAATCCACAATAGTCTGACCATCAGTGTCTCCACTAGATAATTGACAGTCAAACTAAAAGTAAGTTAATCAACTAAAATTAGATTCTTCAAACCCCCAAATAAATTACACAGATCTAATCCACATATCAAAGGATAAGGTCTGCAAACACAGTTAATTAAGTTAGTTCTCCCAGCAAAACTGCGTGTTCACAAGAATACATATTTACACACACACATCTCAAGTGTCATCCTAGAATCAGCACACAGACACTTCCACACCCTGGACAAGCTCCCCCTATAAAAATCTATTGCTGCACCCCATTTCTCTTCAGCATGCAAAGTGAAATAAATATTCCTTATTTCCTCAGCTGTCTGGATCTCATTTTTATTAATTCTTGTGCAGCCTCGGCTTGAGTGGGAACCCCAAATTATTCTTCTGACAGTAGGATGGTTGTGATCTTTTAACCAAGTGGAAACACATGGGGGTCTTTCACTGATTTCTGACAAAACTAGTCAGAGACACATATAAGAGGTCACTTTGTAAAGTTTGGTCACCAGGATAGTTCTCTGCTTCCCACATACTAAGGTCAGTTTCATTCATTCCTCTCTTCAATTACTCATCCTCCCTTATGTTGCTTTGAAGGATCGTATCTAACTAGCAGGCATATTCTTGACCTGAGATTATAGTCTACTCATAGTACAGGATGTTCATGCTAAGCTGGAAACAACACTCTTATTTTATCCCTTTTTGCCTTTTCCTAAAGTAGGAAGGAATTCAACTTCGTGAAGCTCCTTTAACCATCCTTGGGTCTCTAGTACTATAAGTTCTTCCTATAGCATGAGTTTAGGTTAGTTTCCACCTCTGGATAAAGGCAGTTTGGCATTCATGTACTTTAAAAAATATGCGTATCACACAGTAACATTTGTAGCTGCTTCTGAGGCACCTTGGGAATTGTGCTTCATTTCAAAATATGGAAGCTAAAGAGTAAACCTGAATGAGGCATATGAGCTCATTCTGCCTATGCTTTATAACTCAGTAGGATTTCCATCTGCTTCCAAAGCTAGATCGCAACATTTGTTTTGGGCTTTAAAATTTTTTTACAGCTTGACA
This sequence comes from Mimophis mahfalensis, assembly GCA_032468015.1. NCBI lineage: Eukaryota > Metazoa > Chordata > Lepidosauria > Squamata > Mimophis > Mimophis mahfalensis. The sequence continues at coordinate 96,033 of JANHFR010005699.1, forward strand.
GTGAGGTATCTGAAGAGGCACTTGTCCCCACCATTATCTGATAGTATTAAATTAATTTTAGTCATAGCTGTCAAGTTTCCTGGACTGGCCAGGAAACTCCCGTTTTTTCCTCTCTTTTTGGGCCCCGTCCCATATTTTTAAAAATTTCCCAGATTTTTTCTGCTTCCACTCCCTCCGTGCGCGCATGCACACGCAGTATTCTGAGGCCAACCGGGGTGGGCTGTGGGGAGGGGAATTACCCACAA
>JANHFR010005700.1:20282-30923 GCA_032468015.1 Mimophis mahfalensis
GTCTTAGGCGACCCCTGGGAAAGGGTCATTCGACCCCCAAAGGGGTCCCGACCCACAGGTTGAGAACCACTGCCTTACAGCCTGCTCCACCAAGGTCTCCTAATATTGACTTCTCTACCATTTGAAGTACTTCAAGGATGGCCCAGTTTCTGAAAATGTACTTTTTATTGATATAGATAATTCTCTGGAGCATTCATCTGTATTTTTTATGATTTTTAAAAACGTGTATTTATGTCAAGATACAAAATAAACTAGGACTCTTTGCTTGGAAGTTCATCACTATTGTGTTCATGTATTTTGTTCCTATTTTCTCTTCTGTTGCTTGTAGTTTAATTTTTAATCTGCTGCATTTTTAAAAAGCACTGCTAAAAATAGTGTTACAAATGTAATAGACAAAAAAAAATTGCTTCTAATTGTAAAAAATTTGAAGCATTTCACATATATCCTTTATAATACCCATAGATATATTAGCACTAACTGGGAAAGAATAAGTTAAATGGATATTATGGAATAGAAATTTCCCTCAATAAACCAATACTTGAATCAACTATTAGATTTCACCCTCAAGTTCATTCACTTGGAAATAAGTGTCACAGTTACAGGAATGCATTGCACTTTACTATGTACTAGCAATCATTTTGCCATAACTATTACACAGAACTGCAGAAAACCTTTTTACACATTAAAAAAACTTACAAGGCTTACCTTTAATGTTTTATCCCAACTTCCGGTCATTACACAACTATAATTTGGTGCTTTAATCCAATGGACGGTCTTTACAGGAGCTTCATGCTGAAGAATGTTTAAAAGAATTCTTTAATCACTTCCCATTCATGCTATTACAGATTTCACTTTTCTGGGGGAAAAAAAACCATTTTGGCCTAGCCTTGCTTTTGCAATGCCTTTGGTAAGGCTCTTACTTCTTTCCTGTGCTCTTCCATTTAATATAGACTTGCTACATTTCTGGTCCCATTAAAAACGCACCAAATTTTAATTCAAACCCACAAAATTCACTCCATTGGCACCAAGATCATTACATTTCAGTCAGTTCATAGTTTTCAAATATCTGGAAACCATACCTCAGAAGGAAAAATTTGAAAAGTGTATATTACATTCCAATGAACATAATCCATTTTTTTATCGCACTTAAGAAAAAAGGGACAAGGCTGTGTGATCAAAGCATTGTGTATAATTTCTTCCCACGCAGCTGCATCATTTAAAATGTTTGCTTCTGAGTATACCCTAAAATATTGACAAAGGTTTGTATCCTTTCTTAGAAATTAAAGTCCCCAACCTTTCTGACTTCAGACCGGGAGTGCGAGGAGGGAGGGGATAGTTTCACGCTTGCAATTTAATCCTGCACATGTGAAAATGGAATTTTGTGTGCTTGTTCGTTTGTGCAGCCTGGTTCCCAACAGGCCACGGACCAGGGGTTGAGGACCTCTGGTATACATAATCAATCCATTTGAATATTCTGAACTCTGCCAGGAAACTTTTAAGTATTGTTTCTAACAAGCTTTCCCCCCCATTTTGTGGGAGAAACGTTCATCTAAATCTTTGTGTTAAATTTGTTACAAGGACAAAAATATACATTTGAAAATTGTACCTGTGCGATTTGTATTGCTTGATTACTGTTAAGATCCCACATTTTGGCAGTTTTATCACAGGACCCTGTGAACACTTTACTTCCATCCTATTAAACAACAGAGAACAAAAAAAACACCCTATGTATTCTATAGTACTTACTGAGGGTGGAGACATTTTAAAAAGAAATACAGGGAGCCCTCGATTACAACTGTTCATTTAGTGACCATTCAAAGTTACAACAGCACTGAAAAGTGACTTATGACCGTTTTTCATTTACGACCTCTGCAATATTCCCAGGACCATGTGATCAAAATTCTAAGTTGTTAGAACTTATCATGTTACTAACCTATCAACTGCAGTGATTTACTCAACAACTGTGGAAAGAAAGGCTGTAAAATGGGACAAAACTCACATAACAAATATCTCACTGAACAACAGAAATTTTGGGCTCAATTGTGGTTGTAAGTTGAGGACTACCTGTAACATGATTTATAGTGGTTAAAACTCTAAAATGGGGTTGCTTTTCTCACTCCAGGATAATTTCCTCCATGAAGGAAATTGCTTTCAGTGGTTTTAATCTCATACTCCTCCTCTTCTGAAAACCACTATATACCTTAAATACATCTCTACTTAAAATAATGGAACTTACATCACTCCAGCAAACATCTAGTACTGGTCCTGTATGCATCTGTTGGGCTTTTGGAATAGTTTGTCCGTTATCTTGGATTTCCCAACAACGAACCTGAAATAAATGGAGATATTTGTAAATAAGTATTAAACAGCACTTGGAATGTAAGTATTTTACCCTGTCTCTTTGACAATGAAGTACATTTAGCTTTATAAAAATGTAACAAGATGTTAAGATTAGACTATCCACCAAGAAGCTCAATTCAAGGCCTTTGAGATCGATTTATATAGCGACTGGGCCATACTTCTCTTAGTAGTTTTCTATTCCATCAATTTATGCTTCATAAATAGAAACTTCAAAAAAAGGTGTTTTTTGATGAAATGGATACCAGTTCATAGAAGCCCAAGCAGCAATACCTTGCCCCAGAGTTAGATATTGTAAAATACCTTTCTACTTTAGTACATCTTCAGAAAAAATTAAAATAGAAATTTGATGAAATGAAATCCATTAGTAGCCCAGTCGTGAAATTTTTACACAACTCATTTCCATTTTAATACTATGAGAGGTTTGTTCTGAGATACCTTTAAAACAAACTATTAAATTGCAGCACCTCTTCAATGTTAATACTTTTTATAAGCTCACTTTGTCTCACAGAGGTAGCATGTAGTTACCTTAACCATTGCCCACTCATGGACATCACATTTTGTCTGCTAAATGCAGTCATTTTTCCATGCAGCAAATGCAGGGAAGGTTGAACGCATGATATGCCTCTATCTATTTTCATTTGTTACTTACATCATTTGCCCATGATCCTGCAATAAGGAAATTACCCGGCAATGTTGGTGGGCTGAAAGCTAAACAACCTATGCTGTCATCAGGTGGGGAAGTAACTTCAATATCCTGGTAAAGAAGACAAAGTTAAAATGTGTTGTAAACACATACCATACACGTTTAAAAAATCCAATTAGTTCCAAATTGAGGGTCACAGCTACACTTCCACAACGGGAAAATAAACCTTAGAAAAATAAAATTAGTTTGCTCCAATAAATATATGTATTTAAATCTCATCACTGTATCAAAAATAATATGCTACAGAGAACATACTCATGTTGATTGATATGCTTTGTAAGCAAAAAAAAATACTATATATAACACTTTATAACATCAATATACTACTCTTTTTCCTTTCCTTTCTTCAAAGAACCTATTAAATTATATATAGCTATCAAGGTATGCATACTTCAAAATTGAAGTGGAAATATGAAAGGTCAAGCTCTTTTAAAAAATAGCAGATGCTTGTATCCTTGTGTGAGGTCCAAAACACTTTTTCTGAATATTCGTAAGGATCTACAACTGTGATAGCTCTAACAGCTACTTTATGTCAGCCTCAAAATTTCACAGCAAATAATGCATAAACCTAAGTCAATTGTCAACGTTCCAGTGAAAATTCTCCATCTCAGAAAAGAACTGAGTCATCATTATCCAAATCTTTCTTTTATTGCGAATAACATGCTAGTATGTAGCTATGTGGTCTCTAGACTCAAAAAACTTTCACTTTCAAAGACAATAGTCAAAACCACCCCCTCACTCCTACAACATAATTCACATTGACCAATGGAATGTGATTCTCAACAGATAACTATCAGAAAGGAATGTGTTTCAAATTAAAAGTAGAGTGTCAGAGTAGAAATGTTTAGTTTCAAATTCTGACACCAACATTTGAATTCAGCCAAAGGAATTATATACATACACCAGTAGGAAAACTTGCCATCTTTTGAACTTAATAATTTTCAAAGTATTTATGTGATGTGATTTAGTTTTTCTCATGGCATCCAGTGGCTTAATACCTTCATTGGGTTGTGGTTATCTGTAGCAGTGCTGCCAAACATGCTGGTGCCTCCAGTTCCAAATCCTGATGTTGACCCAAACAAACTCATCTTGGTCCTAAGAATGCAGATGAATTTCTGGAAGTTATTTATTATACAGGGTGTTCAAAAATCAATATATTAAATAAACAACTCTTATTTATAATATAGGCTGCTTTTATAATTGAAAACAGTTTACCCAGAAATAAATGTAAATATAACATCACCACATGCCTCTTTTTTTATCTGCAGTTACTCTCTAAACAGGTGATATCTGCCCTAGGTTTTAGGCCTTTCCAGCACATTAACCTTTATTTGGAAAATCTGTAGTCTGAAACCTTATCAAGCTTTAACTTCAAAGTTGCTTATTGTGAGACTTACATGGGTTTAAGCACTCCAGTATCTTCTACCACATATTTTAATCTTGGGTTTATACTGTCAACTGAAGTTTTACTATACTGTTCACATTACCTTTTTATTTTTAACTAGCTGATTACCCGGCTTTGCCTGGGTATAGTTGTCCTGGAGCCAGCTGCCTCCCTAAGGTTTGAAAAGGCCTCACCTCATCCCAGCCTTGGCCCTAGGCTTGGCTGTCACCTCATGTATCATCCCGGCCTAAACCATATCATCCCAGCCTAGGCCTGTGCCATATCATTCTGGCCTATGCCACATCCCGGCCTAGGCCTAGACCATATCATCCTGGCCTGGGCCTGGAGAAGCCTCTGAGGGGGAAGGTCTGGGACACATCTGTAAACTGTAGATTAGCATCTCTATGGCTCCACGCCCGCCCACCTGCCCGCCAGCCACTCGGCTGGCCGGACACCCACACTCTGTTCTATATATATAGATATGGAGAGGAGCTTTCTTTACAGATTTTAATATTTCTTAAAGTACACTACATTACATTCTACGACAGCCAACAAATAACACTTCACTGAATAGAACATGTCTTTGGGCAGAATCTTAAGGGTAACTGTTAAATGCGAATTTATTAGCGCTACTTTGGTGCAGGGATTCGTGTGCTGGCCTACAAACCAGATGGTGAGTTTGAACAGATTCCACTCCTTCCACCCTGTCCCTGCCCTCCCCACGTCATTAGATTTTAATGTTTGGTTTTAATTTATTTATGTTTCAATGTATATGTATAAATACATTTTTTTAGGATTGCGAGCTGCCCAGTTACCCTGTGGTAAGATGGGCGGGCAATAAAATAGGAAGGCAGGAAGACAGGCTGGCTCTCTCAGGCATGTCCCAAAGGTGCTTTTTCAGGAGGCAACTGGACTTTCTTGTTTCTTTTTGAAGATCTTTCGCTTCTCATCCAAGAAGCTTCTTCAGCTCTGATAGGATACTGGGGAATGGAAGGATTACTATCCTGTCAGAGCTGAAGAAGCTTTTTGGATGAGAAGTGGAACGTCTTCAAAAGAAAAACCAAGAAAGTCCAGCTGCCTCCTGAAAAAGCACCTTTGGGACAACCATGACCTGGGATGACTGTGAATCTCTACAGACTCTCTTAGCGTGAAGGACTGGATGACTTTTGGACAGACACACTCAACCAAACCCACCTCATGAAGATGTCGTTGTGGGGAAATAGGAGAAGTATTTTTATGTTTCTCGTCTTGACATAGCTCTATCCATCCATTTAGCAATAGCAATAGCATTTGATTTATATACTGCTTATCAGGGTTTTTAACGCTCCCTAAGTGGTTTACAGAGTCAGCATATTGCCCCCAACAATCTCGGAAGGATGGAAGGCTGAGTCAACCTTGAGCCTGGTGGGATTTGAACTGCCGAATTGCAGACAGCTGACAGCTAAGTACGACATACAGCGCTCTACATGCTGCTCCACCACGACCTTAATTTTTTAAAATTTGGCAACCTCAACTCCCAAAATTTCCCAGCCAGCACTCAGGCTGAAGTATTATCTTAAAGTTGCCAATTTTTTATTTTTTTGGGGGGTGGTGGTATAGATTTAGGTAACAGCATGTCCCAGTGCATTCAATGGGGTCATCCTTCAGAACGGATGTGGATGTTGCCATCAGATCATTCCGGTATGGACTCAGTAGCACTCTTGACAGCCAGATTTTGGGTTTCCATGGGAACCAAAATGTCCCGTTGGGTGGCCAATTTTAGTTCAGAAAGTTTCCCTTCAGACTCAGCGAGAGCTCCCCAAACCCAGCCCGTTGCCTGACTGATGGGCAGCAAGGCCCCAGATCGCGTTTGTCTTCTCGCCACGAGTGGGGACTGCAGGTCCAATAACCTCAGGTGAGCCAGTGGGGATTATGGGGAGAGAGGTGCAACGCACCGAGGACGGGATACTGGAGTACGACCGACTAGGAAGCCGTAGAGGGCAGGCAGAGGCTCTTCTTCCGATCAGAGTTGGGGAAGTAACGGAAGCTATTTAGCTCCTTCTATCTACCGGTAGTTTTTTCGACGCCCATCCGCCCCGAAAGGACAGGGACCCGGAGAGCGAAGTAGGACGATGGAGCCCCGGCCGACTTTAAGCCGCCTCGCCTACCTCGGAGACCCTTTTCCCGAGACAAGCCTTATCCGAAGAGGCAGACACGTGACTCGGACCGGCCGGGAGGAGGGCAGGAAAAAATTATACCCACCTATCAATCCTCCACTTCCCTCAAGCCAGCACGCCGGTCAGGACGGTTGGGATTGTCCGCGAAATCTAGGCCCTTCTTCACTGCGCATGCGCCAAGGCCCGGTCCGTCCTCATTCGTCAACACCAACTGGCGGGTTAATGGTGGGCCGTGACGTGTCGGCGTTGGACCATTTCGATGGGTCAGCCGTGTTACTACTTTTGCAGTTACTTTCTGACCATATGCGCAGGTCTCCAAATTGGGAAAGTATCGTAAATCAGTTCGCTGTGGATTTTACCAAGGAAGATGCTTAAAGAGAGTGCTTAATTGCATATATAGTGTGTTAATGGATGCTTCACTCGTGTTTTTCCTCTGATGGAAAATAGGAAATTGTGTATGAACTGTAGTAGTGAATATTGAAGAAAATAAGTATATTTAATGCTATTTCTTGCTTGGAACCAATATTTTTGGTCCGATTTTTCTTCAGTATTGTTAAATGTTACTCACATATATAATGGTTCCTTGCGTTTTGGAAGAAGGCTGTACTTAGAACAGTTAAACATATAAATTAGGTCCCTGTTGAACAAATGAATAGCAAAAAGAGAGGGGATTCTTAACTATATGTTCCATTCATGTTTGATTTTATTAAGTAACTAGACAAAAATCATCCTTTAGTTTATATTTAGTAATGTAGTGTAATGATAATTAAAGACCAACATTCTTATAGATTAGTTTTAATAACAGATTTTTAAACTCAACACAGATTGTAAACAAGTCCTTTTAATTAAGTAGTAAACTGATAAAAGTATTTCTAAAACAATGTCCTTTCATCTTCTGTATTTGAAATATGTAATTATAAAATTATTAAAACTAATAATATAGATATGATATTCTTTCTAACAGAAATACTATTTCACAGTATTTTACATAACTTGAAAACTTTGTAAGGTCTGACTTAAAACCTTGGAAATATTGTAGTCCATTAAGAATAATTATCTGTACCATCTCTTTTGTTCTCATATGTTCTACATCTTTTTAGGACTTTATATTTATTTTCTGTCAAAATACTCATTAAAAATCTTTAAAAGGTGTGTTGATATTCATATCCATCCACCGAATTGCAGCTTGTTTGGCAAATATATCCTGGTAAGATAATCTGTTGAAAATGAAGTCAGAGCCTGAATTTCAGCCTTCATTTTAGATGTTTCAATAATATCTAACTGTAAAAGAAAAGCATTGGAAATTAGTATTTCAGACAACATTAATATAGATGCATAATTCAAAAGACAAGTATGTTATGCCGTATATTCCGCATTACAAATATAAAATGTAAAAATACAAAATAAAAATACAAAAATACAGACAGAGGTTAGTTGCTATAGAGGTTATTTTGCTACAGTATTGTGCCAGATGAATTGCCTGTTGTCTCTGTCCTCATTTACATCTTTTACATCCAGCACGTTGTCAGGACAAGTCAAGCCTATACATCTTTTCTTTAGCATGTGGGCAGCTACGAAATGCCAATGTTCTTTACCTATTTAGGTACACACTTAAGCCTCAACTGTGTTATGTTGTTGTTAGTTGCAAAGTCGTATGTGACCTATCGCGACAATGTTCCTCCAGGCCTTCCTGTCCTCCACCATCCCTCGGAGTCCATTTAAGCTCACACCAACTGCTTCAGTGACTCCATCCAGCCACCTCATTCTCTGTCATCCCATTCTTTTGCCCTCAATCGTTCCCAGAATTCGGCTCTTCTCCAGTGAGTCCTTCCTTCTCATTTAATGGTCAAAGTATTTAAGTTTCATCTTCAGGATCTGGCCTCCTAAAGAGCGATAAGGGTTGATTTCATCTAGGATTGACTGGTTCGATTGCCTTGCAATCCAAGGGACTCGCAGGAATCTTCTCCAGCAACTGTGTTATAGCACGAGGCAACCTTCTGTCCTTTTCTAAGACTAAAAACTGTAAAGTCCTCTGGAAGCACACTTTGTTTTACCCTTATGTAGGAAGGCATGTTTAGGCCTCCTGCTGGTCAAGAAGACATTGTGTCCTTTAGGCCAAAACTATATTATGCAGATCTGTTTTTAAATTATTTCTTAATTCAAATATCAAAATTATTTTTTTAAACAAAATATTTAGACTGGCGAGCTAATGTTTATGTTGACCAGCAGATAGGAGCACCTGAGTTCTTTTAAATTCTTTTCTAATACTACTAGAGACAAGCAGAATTCTACAAAACCAGTTTTATTATCCTCTAGTCTAGGTCCATGAGGCAACATGTCAGCATGGATTTTCTCTTGTCTATATTGCCAGACTCCCACAATTTATCAGCACACTTTACAAGGAATCTCAACCAGATAGCCTTCTCCTGTAGCTATGCTAACATTTCATACTAGGCTGCAGCTCTGGATGTATCAAGAAGACTTTCCCACTAAAGCTAAGGACCGCCATCATATGTGACCTGCTGATGTGGATGTTGACACACTGTATAAAGGATATGTGGGATCCCTGCATAGAACATATCAAAAGGAAACATAACCTGCCAACATGGCTACTGGCATGCTGTGCAGAGGAGCGTGGACCGGAATGGCATACATGCCCCAGTCAAGTAGCCAATAGATGATGGACAAATCATTATATAATCAGTTCATTGCTGTCAAATGCAACATATCATCTAAGATCAAGGCTTTTGCCAGAAAACATTGAAAAAAACACGTTAAAATTTGGCTCAGAGCAACCAGACCCTTAGCATCAGCTATGGGCTGAAGAGGTAAAGAAGGCTCATGTGGAGTTATTTAATTAGTCATTCTCAAGTTAAAGGTTGCATCATAATCATAATTGCATCATATATTAGAATATAAATGAATCTCTCAAACTGCATATAATACAAAATACAGAATTTATTATGATCTATACGTACTTCTTTTTTCCAGGCTGACTCATGAGCAATATATGGTCTTGCCTGTAAAGCAGTTATTTTATTCTGATCTTCTTTAGTCAGTGGAATTAGTGCACTCTTAGGAACATTCAGTCTAAAAAAACAGTTTGATTAGTCTGTGCTTATTTTTACAGTTAAAGCTTTCTTTTTATTTTTCATAAAATAATAGTGTGAAATAAGTCAGAATCCAATAAGATTAATGCTGTCAAATACTAATGTTCAACTAAAGGCTTTGCACATTTTAGGAACCATTAAGTGTTACCAGTGGCTTATATAGTTGGAACACTAACATACTTAATGTGTATCCTTGTCACGTGTCATTAGTTAGTGCTTGCCTGTTTTATCATTTAGCTACAGGAAAAGGAACGAAGGAGGATGATAGTTCAGGATGCTAAATATCTCTGCTCTAAGATTCTTAGAAACTGGTGTTGTCTCTTGCTACACAAGTTAGGGACTATCCATTTTTTCTCTCATCCAGGCATTGGGATAGAGCTCTATATAGGGGAATGTGTTTAAAATTTAAATCAAAGTGGGCAGAGAAAGCCCTCCTGTCATATCTCCAACAGAGATTTAGCATGCAGCAATGCACATTCTATGAAAATCAGATAGAGCATATCGGTATTCTTGCATGAACATAATGCCCAAATAGCAGATTTCTGTTTTATCTAAATTGTATGATTATTCTTTAACTAATTCATTTTTACAATCTGAAATATAGATATTAAATGAAAGCCTGCTATTTGAGCTGCATATTCAAGGTCTGGGGGAAAAAACAGATTTGGGAATGAATTGATAGAACTGTTGCAATATTTGAGGGTTTTTTACAAAAATGACAGGGTCAAACTTTTCCAAAGCACCAGAAGGCAAGACAATGGTTGGAAAGTAACCAAGGAGAGAAGCAACCTAGAACTAAGAAGAAATTTCCTAATGGTGGGAACGATCAACCAATGGAGTGACTTGACTCCAGGTGTTGCGGGTGCTGCATCACTGGAGACTTTTAAGAAGAGACTGGACAGCCACAGGATTGGTAGAGGCAGAGGT
>JANHFR010005704.1:104863-118535 GCA_032468015.1 Mimophis mahfalensis
CGCACTCTGCACCAACTGGAGCCTCCAGGTACTCTTCAAGGGGAGCCCCATGTAGAGAGTGTTACAATAATCCAGGCAGGAGGTGACGAGGGTGTGAGTGACTACGTAGTGCGTCCCAATCCAGAAAGGAAAAAGAAGTAGTGAGAGAAAATGAACGCAAACCAACCCCAGGAAAAGCTCTTGGTAGCCAGGAGTTGAAAGAAGCTGTCAGCATTCCGAAGAAACTTCCCCATCTCCATTCAGCCCTCAGAGACAAAGTTCATCCAAGTAAGAATTTATTTAGTCATGTTGGCACATCTGGGAAAACCCGAATCTGAAAGTTCTGGGTTTTCCCTTCGTAGCTGAAAATCCAAAACCCATCATCCCCTGCACACATCAGTCCATCCCATGGGCCAATCACCAGTCGTCCCATCTGGAGACATTCCTTCAACCACTCCTATCCCAAGGTCAGGATGGCATGGCCTTGACTCAGAAGAAGAATGTTGTTGTCTGAACTTCCACCTCTCTTTAAAATCCCCCCTCCCAATTTCCTAGGCACAAAAATGTGGCAGCGTGGAAGCTTCTAAGAAAAATGGGCCTTCGTCGGGTCAGCATTGATCCAATGTGATCTTCTTCAAACCCAGATTGCTCTCCTTGGACCTCACCCAGGCGCAACTAGTCATGATTAGACTTGGGCTCTTTTATTTCATTATAGGGTCCTTAAGGCATAGAGGAGTATTGTGTTTCACGCCCAACCGGCAAGGTTTTAAGCTCAGAGCCTTTAATTCCAAAGTTATTAGTTGGCCAGAAGCCTCTGGCAAGCTTCCACACCTCACCGGGCAAACAGCCAATAGTTTTGATATAAATGGTTTAACTCACAAGAGTATGAAGAGTACGAATTTTTGATCAGGAAATAAGCCACAATAAGGACAGAGTGAAATTACTGAAGAGACAAACCAAGATCCATGACACACCAAACTCCACAGTTGTTCTCTGCGAAGGCTGCCTGCAAGCACACCCCTTTTAACTCCCATGAGGGTGTGGCCAATCACCGGTCAGCTGTAATTCTGCGTTGTTGCCGCCTTCTTAATTGCCTGCGCGTCCTTCATCAATTAGGGCCTCCTCTCTACTGCTATCAGAAGCCGAAGGCTCTTGATACCTAGTGGATGGCCCAGGCACAATATCAGTAGCCAGTTCCTCCCTTCCCTCCAACTCTGGCTCCAAGACTCCCTCGGAGTCAAAATCAGCTGCCAGATCTGCTGCACGCTGCCGAGGCACAACAACGAGCATGCTTCAGCCTCTTTGTTATTGGAAGAGTGGGACCAGTTGTCTCAGCGCCATCACTCATTCTGGTAACCCAGATTCTGTCGTTCTCTTCCTCACCTCAGGAGGGTTTTGAGACCAGACCATGACAAGGACACAGGCTGTCATCTCGGGGCTTTTACTTTTCTTCCAGTCATGAGGATTTGTTATGATGCTAACTTGAGGAGCCATGGTGGTGCAATGGTTAGAGTGCAGTACTACAGGCTACTTCTGCTGACTGCTGGCTGCCTGCAGTTTGGCAGTTCGAATCTTACCAGGCTCAAGGTTGACTCAAACTTCCGTCCTTCCGAGGTGGGTCAAATGAGGACCCTGACTGTAGGGGGCAATAGGCTGACTTTGTAAACCACTTAGAAATGGCTGTAGAGCTGTATATAAGTCTAAGTGCTACTGCTATAGTAACACCAGTTGTCTTGGACATTGCGCCAAATATTAAGCAATCTGCTATCAGCAGCATAGCTGAGGGATCATCTAAAGCTAACACCTTACTGACGTACCTCAAGCTCTGCATCCAATTGTCCCCTTCCCTTTACCCATCAAGGAAATAGGCTGAGGGTCATTACTTTGGGGACCCTCTTGTCACATCCTTATTATCAGAGGTTGTATTCAGCCAGTTGCAACAGGTTCCGGAGAACCGGTAGAGATAATTTTGACTGGTTCGGAGAACTGGCAAATACCACCTCTGACTGGCTGATAGCATAGCCATGCCCACTAAGCCACGCCCACAGATCTGGTAGTAAAAAAATTTGAACCCCACCACTGCTTAGCATGCTTTCTACCCTGGTTGGTGTTAGATCCTCAGAGTCTTCTTTAAAGAGATTTATGGAAGGAGGAAAAGGAAATTAGATTACAGAAAACCTTGGCAATTGACTATGCTTATTTTAGCAGCCAATCTATCTCTAGTTTTCTTAAGTTAGAGCCTCCTTGATCCAGTCACCTGTTGATGTACCTGGGGAGATGGCTAAATGTTTTCCTGATAAAGGAAAAATGTGCAGATGTTCTGTGCTTATAATGCCGTTCAAATCATTATCCTCTTTCTCAGGCTCTGAGGAGCCCATTACAGCCATCTTTTAGTTCCCAACATATTTTAGACTTTGGGTTTGGTGATAGCCGTGGCCTATTTTTATGAATAATGTTTGCTATGTTTTCCTCCCGGAGGCCAAGATCCATCTCCAAGGCAGAAACCTCTTGCATTTTTATAAAGCTGTTGTCTGGGTAGTGCCCATGACATTTAATAATTAGAAATTGATGTTAATTTTTAAAGTATAATCTTTGACATGCTGAAGGTAAGCTCTAAAGCTATTAATGTTCATTACTTTTATCTTGTGGGCTGGCTTTGCAGCTGTTGTAATGATAAATATCAATGTGGCAACAATTAAGAGTTTGCTTCAGCATTAGTGAAAACTGTTCCAGTCTTAAAGTAGTCCTCTCCTTTTCACATGTTGGCACTAATTTAAAAGAAAATGTCAGCTTCAATATAAGCATATACCGTGACAGGTCAGCTTTTTCACTTAAGTAGAAAAGCTGTTTGAAATTTAGCTTTCATCAAAAATGGGAAAACTGCCCACTTGAAATAAAACAATAGCTGAAATCTTAGTCATTTTCCACTTACGGAGCTCTGTTTCCATTAAAATAAACAATACAAATTGCAGGACGCCAAAAGCTTTATTCAAAGACTTGGTTTCTTTTGTCTTTTTGGCCATCGTAACCCTGTCGCATTTGAAAACAGGCACATTCTGGATTAAATAAGTTAAAATCCTAAACAGTCAGCTAATATTTGAGCGGAGAATTGGCAGATAGAAACGGGTTCAAGCATGCTATAAAATAAAAATGAATAATGCTTGCCGGCTGGGTCTGCTTTGCTTTCTTAAAAATATTTTCCACATTTCTTGAACCCTCTTGTTCAAGACTTCATGTTTATGGACTCTTGTGTGTGATGTAATCATCTTTTTTTTCTGGTGCGGGGGTTTAACCTCTGAGTTATGGTTGGTTTCTGGCAACTCCCAGGCCAAGTCCCTGCGATTTTCTTGGCAAGATTTCAGAAGTGGTTTGCCATTGCCTCTTTCCTAGGGCTAGGAGAGACTGACAGGCCCAAGGTCAACCAATTTGTGGAGGGTAACTTGGCTTGTTGCCCTCCTCAAATTGGCTCTCGGCCATCACCTATCTTAACATTAATAATCTTTTAGAATATTCGTTGAGTGTTTAATTTTTAGTGGGTTATCTTGTGCATTGGGCACTATTGTAGTTCTTTTGGAACAACAGATGTTTCAAGCCGCAGAAAACAGAAAAAGTTATATTATTCTGTATCCCTGTGGAGCATCAGCTCACTTATTACCTTCTGCTCCTCAGTTCTAATTCATTTTGCTTGAAATGCCAATAAAGGTAACAAAGTGTGGGAGAAGGTGATGGTAAGGTTTGATTTTGACTGTTTAAAATGGTTTTCACTGAACAGAATCAGCCATTGATCAATTCTGATGCCTCTTGTGTGTTGAAAATTCCTTGAAGTAACTCACTAAAGACGATTTGCAGGACGTAATGTGTGAACAAAAGTAACAATAAAATAACTGCACAAAATAAGCGCTTAACTCTTTCCTGAGTCAATAACAGGAAACCTCATTCAAATAAACTTAGGGTTGCCACAAAATTGATGGTAGAGTTGGCTTTAATACAATTGTACAACAGAAGGATTTGAAAAACAGATGGTGTCGTATTTTAGAATCCCTCACTTTTCCAGAAGAGGCAAATATCCTTGAGAACCATGTGTATAACTAGTTAAGAAATACTAATATCAGATACGTTATCTATATCTATAAAACAGAAGTGTGGGTTTGTGGGTATGTCCTGAATAGGCTCTTGAATGCCTGCACCAATCTGCCTCAAACTTGCCAGGCACATCCCTTGCACTCCGGAGACAAACACTGGGGTGTGTGTGTCATGAATGCCTTTGGGGGTTCTTTGCCCCCTAAAAAAGCTGCCAAAGTACCGACCCCCAGCCGCACTCTACTGCACATGTGCAGAGGGCTCTGCAGTCACCAAGGCAACAATGGCCACTACAGGCAAGGCATGCAAATCAGAGACTCTCCAGCCAATAGAGGCAAGCCATGCAAATTGGGCAAAGAACGCTGGGAACTGTAGACTGTAGCATACCCTGCTTGCAGCATGTCACAGGAAGCCATAAATACCCAGGCAAAGATGGGTTATTGGCTAGTATCTTATACACATCGCAAGGAGGAATCGATAGAAACATGATCTCGCCTTGACGTCTCTGTGATATCAAAGCATAGTCCTGTATGTCAACATGGGAATCTTTTCTTAACCCCTAGAATAAACGTTATTTACCGTTAACCATTAGTAATTATTTGTCCATACTGACATTGTAAGTAACAATTACTTCTATGTCATTTCCCTGGTCTTTTTATTTCCTCTCACACAATCTAAAGAACAGATCCCATTTTTCAGATTTCTAGAGCTGGGGGGGGGGAGGGGGAACACCTGGGAAGTGTTCATTTATTTCAGTACTCATATAAATTCTTTAAACACTTCATTTGGATCTCATTTATTTCCCATTGCAGTTACTATCTTGCAGTTAAGAGGTGTTATAGCACTTTGTAGGTATGGAAAACAAGCTAATTATATATTTAGTAGCACATTTTGAAAGAGAAATATTTGGCACATTCAGCCTTTAGCCCATGCAGATTTCAGGAATAGTAAATGTTGTGAGCATTGTTCATAACGTTTAATGTTTTTATCTTTCTTAATGCAGCATTCCTTTCAAAATCTCAGTGCAGCACATGCTTTTGCACATTTTTGCTTAATAATTAAGTCAAAGTAACCAAGGTTGGTCTTTTTTTAATAAAAAGGTGGAAAAACTTGCTGTTAAACGTAGTTAGTATGTTATCACATACATGTCTATAAGTATATAGTCACCGAAGTCGTCCGTAGTTACTTGTTCATTAGTGCATACTTAAAAGACTGACAAGTATGAAAAAGATACATGCATTAAAAGATACACACATTGAAAGCTCATAGTAATCATATTGTTGTTGTTGTTGTTGTTGTTATTATTATTATTATTATGATTATGATTATTATTATTATTATTTAGTCTTATATGCTGCCCTTCTCCCAAAAGACTCAGGGCAGCTTACAACATAAAAACACATACACAATAAATAGAATTAAAAATGAATTAAATTAGCAAGATGGTCTAATAAATAAGTTAAAAGTTGGGAAAAAATTACAATTTAAAATTTAAAATAGTTAAGATCTGATTTAAAATTAAAATAATCAACCCAACCCAGCCCACCGGAAGAGCAAAGTTTTCAAGGCCCGGCGGAAGTTCGTAAGGTTGGGGATCATTCGGAGTTCCGGTGGAAGATGGTTCTCCCACAGAGAAGGCCCTCCTCCTGGGGGGAGGGAGTATTCCATATATCCCTTGAAAATGATTCAGAATGCATCCTTGAACTTTCATTAAAAGCTTGAAGACCAGAGGAGACAGATTGTATCTTACAAACATTTATCAGGATGTAAATTTCATTAAATGCATTGGAATTTCTTCTGAGTAGACCTGTACACTGAATTATGCTCCTGTGTGTTTAAATGCAGATGTTTGTAATTTAAGCTTTTATCATTTTGACTTTTTTAAAGAGCTTCTATAATTTATAGCTGTTGTATAGCTTATATAACTTTTTAATTAATTAACTTTTTATAATTTATAATTTTGACACTTGGTTTTGTACTAGGAAAACAGAAACAATTGTTTATTACAGCATTTAAGACATTTTTCTATATAGTTCAAGAGAATGTGAAAACGGCATATTGGTTCAAAGAATCACTTGGAATAAATGGAAGTCCAGCTTCCCAAGATATTGATCAGATAACTGTTTTTAACTGTAGGTCCACCTTAAAACTTCCTATAGATAAATATTATAATTCTCATAGAGAAGGCACTCGATAAAATACAGTTCATGGAGAGGTAGTTAGATGTGTGGTGTCTAAGCTATAGAATGGGGGTCCCCAGCAGTAGTGGGATTCGATTTTTTTTTTACTACTGGTTCTTTGGGTGTGGCTTAGTGGTTGTAGCTATGCTATCGGCCAATCAGAGGTGGTATTTGCCGGTCTCAGCCAATCAGAGGTAGTTCTCTGAATCAGTCAAAATTATTGCTACTGGTTCTCTGGAACCTGTCAGAACTGGCTCGATACCACCTCTGGTCCCCAGTCCATGGCCCAGCATTGGTCCATGGCTTGTCAGCAACCGGGCCACATGAACAACCAAAGCCCCATCCGCAGGATGCAGGCAGCAGGCAAAGCCACACCCCTTCTCTTCCCGGAACTGGTTCCTGGTGCTCAAAACATCAGGGGCCATTGCTATATAAAAGACTTGCAAGGTCAAAATCAGCAATTTAAATCCATATCGGGTAAATGCACCAGATAGTCTACTGCTAGACTGCATGTTGATCCTTTGTACCATCTACGACCAGTTATACCTGTGATGGCAAATCTATGACACATGTGCCAGAGGTGGCATGCAGAGTCCCCTCCCTGCACACGCATGCCATTGCCAGCTGCTCTTTTGGTCTTTGCGGGTGCCAGAGTGCCAGAAAACAGATAAAAAAGGCCAAAAACCAGGGTCCTTTCAGGCCATTTTGGGGGCCAATTGGGGCCCCATAATGGTCTGAAAACAAACCCATAACAGCCAAAAAAACAGGCTTTTGGGGGGCAATTTTCAGGCTGTTTTGGGGCCAAAAATGGCCTGAAAATGGCTTGAAAATGGCCCAAAACAATGGCTTGAAAACACCCCCCAAAAGAGGCATGCATGCACCTGCCAGCTGGTTTTTGGATTTCTGGCGCTCTGGCACGCACCCATGCACATACATTCCGGTTTCGGCACTTGGTGCCGAAAAGGTTCGCCGCTACTAACTTACACTATCTGAGAACAATTCGAACAAAATAGAAAAGAAGCGTAATATTTTATATTGTCTGGGAACTTTTTGAACAGTTATTCATGAACAGGTGATAATAGATGAACACCTTAACACCGTAATGGTTGGCTTGACTTGTAGAATAGGAATTCAAAGGTGTTTCTCATTGGATTTCTGACTCTTTCTCTCTTAAATATAGGTTTGTGCTGTCAAAATCTTGATGGTGCTGCCCAATGTGATGGTTGTGACAAACTGGAAAATAGTTTTCCACCTGAATTTTGTATTGACAAATCCTTGTTAGCTTGTTTTTCTTCTTTCGCCATTGGTAATCAAAAAGATGTGTGTGAAACGTTTAGACATTTGTACTAATCACAGCTTAAAAAGTTCCCTGTTTTTTGGTTTTGTTTTGTTTTCTCATATTCAGGATACTGGATAGAATGTCCCAAACAGTGGTGGGATTCAATTATTTTTACTACCAGTTCTGTGGGTGTGGCTTAGTGGGCATGGCTGTAGTGTCAGCCAATGAGAGACGGTATTTGCTGGTGTCGGCCAATCAGAGATGGTTTCACTAACGGTTCTCCGGAGCCTAT
Organism: Mimophis mahfalensis; assembly: GCA_032468015.1. NCBI lineage: Eukaryota > Metazoa > Chordata > Lepidosauria > Squamata > Mimophis > Mimophis mahfalensis. The sequence goes on from JANHFR010005704.1 coordinate 112,674, forward strand.
CAGAAGTGGCCGAATACCACCTCTGGTCCCAAAAGTGTTTTTTTTCAAGAGGCAACTGGACTTCCTGGTTTTTCTTTGAAGACATTTCCCTTCTCATCCAAGCAGCTTCTTCAGCTCTGAAGAAGAGCTGAGAAAGCTAGCTGAGGAAGCTGCTTGGATGAGAAGGGAAATGTTTTCAAAGAAAAACCAGGAAGTCCAGTTGCCTCTTGAAAAAAGGACTTTGAGACAACCATGACCTGGATGACTGAGAATCTTCATAGACATATTAGACGGGTGTTTTTGAGTTCTTCCTTCTCTTATCTTTAATTGTGTGTCTCGGGCATCTGTTTTTATGTGGATTTCTTTTTCCACTTAATAGCAGCAATATTTCTTAAACCCTCCGTGGGTAACAATTTATTCTGTGTTTCTTTGCAGGGTTTCTTCTTGACAGTGTCTCCAGAATCCATAATGAAAGTCGCAACTCAAGCTTCTGCAAACAACAAGATCTTCAGTTTAAATCTTTCTGCACCGTTCATTAGCCAGTTCTACAAGGACCAACTGATGGAAGTCATGCCTTACGTTGACATCTTGTTTGGGAATGAAACAGTAAGAGCTTCTTGGACATTTCCTTGTTCTTAATACTGTGTTGGCTTGTAAGGTGGTAAGGGTGGCAGATCTGGGCTGCAGATTCTGGGCAACCACTAGGTGTCAGCAGAGGGAGAAAGAAAACAGGCCTTTGCTGCCAGCTACTGGTAGTCCTTGAAATGCAGCGATAATAGAGCCTGCCGTTACAGTTGCATGCCATGACGGCCATTAAGTGAAGCATCTCACTTAACGTTCCCTCCCATCCTTTTTCTGCCCAGTGCAAACATTAAAAAAGGGACTGTGCATGCCTGAAAAAGGACTATTGGACTATTGAAACGCTCTCTACATGGGGATCCCCTTGAAGAGCACCCAGAGGCTCCAAGTGGTGCAAAATGCGGCCATGAGGGTGGTCATGGGGGCTCCTCGATGCTCCCATGTTACCCCCCTTCTGCGCGGTCTGTATTGGTTGCCGCTGGTCTTCCGGGTGCGATTCAAGGTCTTGGTTATGATCTTCAAAGCACTCCATGGCTTAGGACGGGGGTACCTGTGAGACCACCTTCTGCCACGGTAGCCTCCCATCGACCAGTCCTCTCCCACAGAGTTGGTCTCCTCAGGGTGACAATGTCGGCTGGCGGCCCCTAGGGGGAGGACCTTCTCTTTGGGGGGACCCACTTTGTGGAACGAGCTTCCCCCAGAACTCCAGATTATCCCAGACCTGAGATCTTTCCGCCGCAACCTGAAAACTTGGCTCTTTGATCAGTCTGGCCTTGCTTGAGGGACGTGGATTTCAAATGGTTTTTAAATTGTTCGTTCTAAATTTTAATGTTAATCAAATTTTGGGGTTTAATTTATTTTTAATATTTGTATTTCATGTCTTTTAATATGTTGTAACCCACCCCGAGTCCTGCGGGAGAAGGGCGGCATATAAATTTGATTAATAAATGAAATAAATAAATAAAGGGGCAGAGCAAGTTAAGGGGAGCACAAGATGCCTCAAGGGTAGGCCTTTGGAGGTATAGCCCAGGCTTGCGTATCCTGGCTTTCCCAAGGCCTCCCGCACCCCATGCTCACCTTCCTGCCCCTTGGTCCCCACTCCCGGCCCCTTTTCCCCACTCCCACTGGGTCCCTCCGAGCCTTAGGCCAGATTCCCACTCCACCAAGCCAAACACCCTCCTCCTCATTTGCCTTTTGAAGAGCTCCGAGGCTTTCTAGGAGCTTCCTCATACAGGCATGGGGCACAATTCTAGAAGCAGCAGCAATATTCCCAGCTTCCCGGATGCAGTTCAGCCACTGGAAACATGGTGGATGGTTCCAGAATCACGCCATCCAGGCCTCGGAGCTCTTCAGATGCTAAGTGAGGAGGAATGTGTGGGTCCTGGCAGGGTGGGAATCAGTCCAAAGGCCATTAGGGGAGGGAAAGGCTTTCAGGGACTGGATGGTGGGGTGGTGCCGTGGCATCCCTGAGTTGCTTGTAAGGGCAAGTGAACACGGGGACAGGACCAAGTCGTAAGTATCTTTGGGGGTTCTGCTGTTAAGTGAAGGACTATCTATAGTAGTCATCAGTCCTTAAACGGTTGCAGGTGTTCTGTCACTATGTCGTGCCTGATTATTCGCAACCCCATGGACCACATCACACCAAGCCCCCCTTTCCTCCAATGTCCTCCTGAGCTTGCCCAAACTCATGTTCATTGGTCGATGACACTATCTAATCATCTCATTCTCTGCGGTCCCCTTCTTCCCATTTAGTGGCCAAAGTCTCTGAGCTACAGCTTCAGTGTCTGCCTTTCCAAAGGACAGTCAGGGTTCAGGACCGACTGATTGGATCTCCTTACTGTCCAGGGGACTCTGAAGCATCTTCTCCCGCACCACAGTTTGAAATCAACTCTTCGATGCTCAGCCTACCTTATGGTCTAACTCTCACAGCTATTCGTTACTCCTGGGGAAACCCACAGCTTTCACTGTAGGTTAAGTGATACCACTGAATATAAAACCCCTTAAGGCCCTGTATTTAGCCTTAGTGGCGCCCTGCTTTGTCTCCATTAATCATGGAGCTTCAGGAGCTGCTGTGCTCCTTCTGAACCAGAAGGTTCATCTGTAGAGTAGAAGGAAAAGCTGCAAGAGGTCTTCTGCAGGAGGATTTGTGTCTTTAACTTAGCTTAATTTTATTTATGGGGTCGCGATGGGTCGGACACGACTTCGCAACTAACAACAACAACAACAACAATTTTATTTATAGGCTGCCGTATTCCCGAAGGACTCTGTGCTGCTTACAACATTTAAAAATACAAATACAATAAAACCGTGGCCTAAAAGACATTAAAATAATCTAGAAACCATCTTCATTTATTTATCATATGGCAACAGCTCCCAACCTTTTGGGCACCACAGACCCATTCCACGGAGAGTGGTGTTTCTGTGGGCCAGAGGGGTGTGTGTTCCACGTTCTGCTTGGGGCATTGCTTGTTTGCGCAGTCCGGTTTCTAGCATGCTGCAGACCAGTGCTGGTCCACGGATTGGGGGTTGGGAACCCCTGACGTATGGCATACTGGCAGCCCATGAGTCACATGCTTCACGCACTGGCCACACCCATGCCCAGTTTGGCAAGGGGGTGGAAAGTTGCAATACATCATGTGACGACACCATGAAGATGCGAGTTTGACACCCCTGGCACACAGTGTCAGGGAAATCTATACAGGCCAGACACAAAATATAGCCCTGACAGCCTACATTGCTATCCTTGGTGCACCACTGGGAGTGAACTAGCTTTACACCCACTAACTAGCAGCCCTCGGGGTGCTGGCGCTTCCAGGCTCCTTCGCCAGTCTCAACTTTCCTCATGTTGTGATGCTTTGTGTCCAGCCAGGCAGTGCTGGCTTCTGTTCTACACACACACACACATAAACTCAGCTAAGTTTCCCCCCAACCCCACTGAAGTGGTACCCATTTATCTACTCTCAATATCGCTTGCTTTCAAACTGCTGGGTGGGCAGTGTTGTGGTTCCGCAGTGTGCTGCTGATTTGCTCATTCTGACTCCGAGGGAGAGATAGGGACAGTGTTGGAGGAGGAGGAGGAATCAGCTGTTGACATTATGCCAACAGAGGCTGGTCCCTCCATAAGCCAGCAGGAGCCGGTGGGTCCTGAGAGCAGTGGGGAGGAGCCCTTAGCTGATGCCAGAACCCAGCGATTAATGACGTGGGAACAGCAGCCTCAGCTACACCAAAAGGGGAGAGGTAGACCTTTAGCTGACCACTAATTGGACCACACCCTAAAGGGGTTAAAAGGGGTGTGTTTGGGAACAGCTCTTTGCAGAAAGCAACTTGTCGGAATACTGGTTTGTGATGTCTGTTTGGTGCTCCTGCTCTGTGAAAAACTCTCTGACTTTTTCATCATGACTCTGTTTACATTCTCTGGTAATGACGCTGGACTGTTATCTTCTTCTCGGATTTATTTAGCTTTGAAAACGGACTTAATTTTGCTTTTAAAACGGCTCTTCTGTTGGTAGAATAAAAAGGTGGTGGTTTGCTTTAACAAAACTAACCCTGAATCGTGTCCTTTGGGGGAAGCAGAACAGGCAGGAGCTAGGGATCGAGCGACAGGAGCTCACTCATTCTCACAGAGCTGGTCTCGAACTGCCAGAGTACACACCGTTTCTGGCCGGGCTGTTCCCGTTTCATTAAGCCCTCCTGTGCCGGAGAATTCGTCTTGCCAGGAGCTCCTAGCTCACCCCATCTCTGCCCTGCCTTCATTAAGCTGGGCCTCTAGCTAAGCCTCTCCATCCCTGGGCACCTCGCTATCCGTTTCACTGACATTAAGTTACACAGAGAAGACATTATTTTTCCCACCACATAAATAAACCCAACCAGGCAAGGTCAGACAAGAGGTTCAACTGGCTGGATGCTGATTGTGCCCTCTCCCCATACAAAGGACCCAGGAGTTGATAATAAGTGTCTTTAAGGGCTATGGCCTTTTTGTCAGCGATTCTAATATCCAGCTTGATTGTTCTCAGGGGTCCTGACTCCTGACATTCATTCTCTCTCTGTCTCTCTCTCTCTTTGTGGATAAAACTAAATAATAACCCAGAAGCTTCTGCACAGACTACGGTCCACAAAAATCAAGATGGCCACCATAGTATGACTAAAGCTCCACCTGTTGTTGTTTTTTTAAAAAAATCTACATTGCATCTTAAATTTTTGGACACCATACCCCATGGAGACGTCTGAACTTTTTCTTAGTCTCTTGTTTAACCTAGAAACAAAGGTTATTTCTGGCCCGTTTCTTTATTTTCGTTCGTTTGTCAAGCAAAGCGCACATTCTAAAACCGTAGCGTAACCAGAAAACACATTAAAACGATTTAAAGTCAATTAAATCAATGGAGAGCATTTGTTTAATAATCTCTTCTATATTTTGAGGGTACCAAGGTTTTGGTTGGTGGTTGTGCACCCGACATGTGCACCTTATAAACCAGAAGTAATGGGGAAGCTAGTTATATGGAGCTGCATTTTCATTTCATATAGACAAAGCCAATCCACATTTAAAAAAATAATAATAACTGGTTCTGGAAATCTCTTTAGTATTAATCCATGCGTATTATTATTAAAATTTAATATTTTGGGTTAATATGTTGATTCATTGCAACTGTGAACTATGATGAACTATGAGTTATTTGTAAAAGGCAGGATACAAATAAAATAAACAAACAGATTTTTTTAATATATTGGTAATTAGTGTTTCTGCTTACCTCATTGGTATTTATTAACTAGGCTTCACGCATTAACTTTAGCACTTTTAGTAGAAGCAATTAATGCTTTTAACCAATTCCTGCCATTCTATAGTCATTATGTACCAATCCATGATTGGAGGACTTTATTATTGTCATTTCTTTTAATTATCACTGAATTTAGTTTTCAAATAGCATCCTTGTGCAAATGATTCTTAGCTCTAATACCTTTCAAGTTTATTGTAATCACTGGATAATTAACCTGCTAGGATTTAAGCACACTCAGCTTCTCCTCAGGACATTTAACACTCAAATAAGGTCAATTATCTCCCAATGATAAGTGCCTGGTCACAACTTCTGCTTAATTCATCTCAGAACTGCTCACCTTAAATAAATGTTCGTTGCTTAATTTTAAGTTTCGCTACTTTTATCACAGCTCTTTTGGATACAGATTCTAAATATGACCCAAATGCTAGATAGGATAGGATAGGGAATAGGATAGGATAGATTAGATTAGATTAGATTAGATTAGATTAGATTAGATTAGATTTATTGAATTTATATGCCGCCCTTCTCCCGA
>JANHFR010005704.1:162924-174088 GCA_032468015.1 Mimophis mahfalensis
CAGCCAGCGTTGCTGGCTGTGGAATTCTGGGAGTTCAAGTCCACGCATCTTCCAACTGCCAAGGTTGAGAAACACTGTTCTAGACTAAAGAAAATACTTTTGGTTTCAAAGACAAGATAGTCAGAACCACCTCTTCGCTCCTGTGACATAAATCACTCTGACCAATGGAATTTGATTCCCTGTGTCTCTCTGCGCGCCAACAAATAACTGTCAGAAAGGAATGCATTTCAAGTTAAGAGCAGAGTGCCAGAGTAGAAGTGTTTAGTTTCAGACTCTGACAGGCTTCCCCCCTTCCAAAATGTATGACGATCTGTTGTGAGTTCCATCCTAGGTAGCGGCTTGGGCAGGGGGTTGGATTCGATGACCTCCGAGGTCCCTTCCAACACTGTCAGTCTCTCACCTGTCTTTCCCTCCCTGGTCTCTAATGCCGGTCCTTCTCCCCCCGAGTCTATGTGCATCAGGTGTGCTCAACCTTTCATGTTCGTTTGTTTTCCCTCTCTTTCATCTCGTCCTTCAGGCTTCCTGTCTCAGTTGGTCTATGAGCGGCCGTTGACGGAGTGCATCCGTGCCGGGCACTACGCCGCCAGTGTGATCATCAAGCGTTCCGGTTGCACCTTCCCGGAGAAACCTGACTTCCAATGATACCAACAAGCTGAGGGCTCCACAGGAAACGCCGCCTACTTCTTGTCCCCTGTGATGCCCTGCATTGACATTTCTGTACTTCTCTTCATTCGACCTCGGACACGCCTCCTGGATGCCCTTCTCCCCGCACCATCATCGTCATCATGTTGGACTGCAAGTTCATCCAGGGTCCAGTTTCTGGTGCCCTGTACATCAGATACACATGCACGCACACACACAGAGTCCTCAGGGGAATGCCAAAATCCTTCTGGTACTCTGAAGTTGAGAATTCAGTTGGGAAATAAGTAGAAATCAGGGTACAAGTCTAAGAAAGAGTTGGGGTTCGGTCCCTGGTGTGGTTGACTTACTACCTTCCCAGCTGAATCCTGGTTCTCTTGCAGGAATGAGTAGTACAAACATGATTTCCGGGGGTGTCCCAAGATTGTGTGTCCTGGGGTAGGAAATAGGATGTGGGTTCTTCAAATGAGAGGTAGGACTTTCATTCTTTGTGCTGTCTTGGATTTCGGCTCAGGAATCTCATTTTCCCAGAGCAGGATCTGGATGTTATGATAAGTAAAGCCCGTGATAGATACGGGCCACTTACTAAACCCATGACCACATCTCAGAAAATATAAACGTATTATGTATAAACAGAGTACAGAAAATTCATGCAGGCTGTTTCTTCGGGACATGCCAAAATGTTTTTATTTTAACGCACAGTTTTAAGACAACAAGGTACGTCAAATAATGGAAACATCTTTATTTGTATTACAGTATTCAAGAAACGCGTTCTCCAAAGTAATTTACTATGTAATTTGATACTGATAAATAAAGGAATTGTGATACAGGCGTTCTCTGGGTTTTTAATGCTGTGAGCGGGTTCTGTTGCAATAAATAGACTCTTCTAAGAGTAAGTGGGAAGAATAATTGCACCGCAATTCATCAATGATTCCAATAAAAATACATAATTTAGAAAGGAAGAGAATTATTTAATTAAGTAACCCAAACCTATAACTTTGCCACTATTAATTTAATAGGAAGGGCATTAAAAATACTGGTGATGTTGATCCAGGAATGAAAATCTAGGTGGTTGTTGCTGAAATAAAATGGAAATAAAATTTGGAAGCCAGATGAATTTCAGGACTTTCCATCACCAAGACAGAAAAACTAGATATGGATCAGTATTTTATGGCAAATCTTTCCTATTGACTATGCTAAGTAGCCACAAGTAGGGGAAAAACCTGGTTACTTGAAATTTTACATTTCAGCAAAAAATGTAAACTAGGAGTGGTTAATGTAATAAAATCTGTCCCCCTCCCCTTTCTCTCTCTCTTTCTCACACACATACACACACACACACCATAAGATCTGTTCTCCTTTTTGTTCACCCAACTAGTTGAGTTCATCTCTCTTGTGCCGTGTGTAAAAAATACCCTCAGGATTTCAGTTTTGAAATGGCAAAATAATACTGTGTAGGAGTTCACTGTGCAGGGAGAGCAATTAATATAAAGCCCTCTCACAAAGATGCCAAAATAAAAAGTTTGGCCTTCGTTATTCACATGTCACTGAACTGTCATAAAGGATGAGACGTCCATTGTGGCCAATTTCTCAAGCTGAATGAAAAGTCGAGAGATCAGAATAGCAATCGGGGGGGCGTCCGTCCAGCCCCTGAATTCCAAGTTGGAAGGACTGCTCCTCCAACCTCTGCAAATATTTAACGTCGCTCTTCCCCCGGTTACCGGAGTGCGACAGTTAATAGCCATATAGCTGCCAATGTTGCGGAACAACCAACTTCCTCGGAGAGAAAATGAGTAGGAAAAACAAAGCCATCTAGAACCCTGCAAATCACAGATACACTCTGCGCCGCAAGGCATTGCCCAGGCTGGTGGGTGGTTGACCTGCACTGCCTTTCAAAACATCTTGATGGGAGGAGGCGTGGCCAGCACCGCAGCGAGAGGACGGGATCCGTGGGGCTTCGCGGGAGACGCCAGAATCCCCCTGTCTAGGGGTCTGTGATGGCCTGATCTGGCCCTTGAGGGGCTGGGGAAGAAGAGGAGATACCTCAGCATGGCTCAGAGGAAACACAAAACAACTTGACGGGGCTGTGGTGTCCATTGTGCCATGTTTCGTGTACTTGAGAACTGTGATTGTCCATGTGTGCATGAGGAGACATGGGTGGTAGATACATTTCCTGAGGCCCTAGTAGACGTCTCTACTTGTTAACTTTAAATATGAAGGGTGACTTTCTTCTCTATGGCCTAGGGATGTAGCAATACGCTCTCGGAAACATTTATATGAAGTGCAGTTTTTTAAGTGGGCAAAATTAGGTAAATTAAAAATATTTGATAAATGCATTGCATTAAGCAGGAATGGGAATCTTCGCTCACACTTCCAGTCCAATTGTGCAGAACAATCTATTTTTTTTCCCCTGGTTACGCTTTGCATTTATCGCTGTCTTCGTAATCCATATTTTTAAAAAAGGTTGTCAGAAAAGACACACATCGGTTGGACTTTTGCCCATCATGCTTCTTTGATAGGAAAACTCAGGGGTGGAATTCAGGCAGTTCGGGTGAACTGGATGTTAATTTTACATCTGGTTTGCTGAACTGGTACTTGGAACGACTGGCTGGCCCCACCCACTATCCCGCCCCTCCCAGGAATCTCCACATGGCCTGTTTTGGGACCGTGCGGAGGCTCGGGGAGAGTGAAAAATGGGCCTACTGGAAGTCACTAAATGGGCCTGTTTGCAGCCTCTGGAGCCCAGGGGAGGCCTTTTTCGCCTTCCCAGAGGCTCTGGAGCCCGGGAGCCTGGGGAGGGCAAAAAACAGGCCTACCGGATGTTGCAAATTAGGCCTGTTTGTGGCCTCGGGAGGACCTCCAAAACCAGGGGGAGGCCTTTTTTACTCTCCCAGAGGCTCAAAGAAAGACTCTGGAGCCTGGGAAGAGTGAAAATCCTCCTCCATCACTGTGGTGCAGGAGGCCGACTAGGCCATGCCCACCCAGCAACTGGGCAGAGAACCCAGTTGCTGGAAGTTTTGAATCTCACCCCTGGGAAGACGTCAGGTGCAAGCAACCAGATCCACAGGTGCAAGTTCAAGATCAGTACTTTACTGCTTTCTACCTATAATACAAGAACCTCCCTGGACTCCTTGCCTTCCCTTGAGAACAAACAGATACAGTTTCATGGAACTTAGGGGCCGGAGAGGAGAGTCAGGTGCAAGACTTGCAGCTCTGCAAGGACTCATGACTAGTTTCCCACTTGATCCCTCTTCCTTGTCTGACTAAGAGTTTCCCAACCAAGACCCTGGTTGTCTCTTACAGCTTCGAGTGGCAGGTCCTTTCCCCTCTTGAAAAAGGCATAGATAGACCTGAAGAAGCTTCCTCGTGCATCCTTTGTTAGAGAAGACCAAGCTGGCCTCTCCCAACAGAGACCTCCCATGCCGAGGGGGAGGCCTTCTGAATGAGGCTGCCCTGAGGAACACCTCACAAGCACAAGAATAGCAATAGCACTTAGACTTATACACCGCTTTACAGTGCTTTCACAGCCCTCCCTAAGTGGTTTACAGAGTCACCATCTTGCCCTTACAATCTGGGTGGTCCTCATTTTACCCACCTCGGAAGGACGGGAGGCTGAGTCAACCTTGAGCCTGGTGAGATTTGAACTGCCAAATTGCAGGCAGCCGGCAGTCAGGGGAAGTAGCCTGCAGTACTGCATTCTCACCACTGCGCCACCGTGGCTCGTGGATTTCCTTCCCATCGTTTAGCAGTTGTCCATTTACCTCAAGTCGGCCTCTTTGCCCTGAGGTAAAATACGTGCCGGTTTTTTTCCATTATTGGAACAGAATAGCCACAACACTAAGCAGAATGTGCCAAACTGGCACAGGTTAAGAATTGCATTGTCTACGTTGAAACAGGGATTTGGGATCATTGGACGGCAGTGTTGGACTTCAGCTCTCTTAATCCTCATTTATTGCTCATCCTATCCGGGGAGGAAGGGAATACGGTCCAGTAACTACTGGGGATGCAGGGTAGGAAACCAGTGGTTTAGAAAATAGGATTAAATAAAGCAAAGAAAGATTAGTCCACCAGCGGCTAATAGTGATGACAACTATCTGGCTGCTCCAAAATCCTTCACTGAGGAGTAATTAGTGGCGAGCAGCAACAGAAAATAGCTGTTGCCTTTTTATCTCCCTGACTGGGGACTCGGGGACTAGAAAGATGGATTAAATGAACCTCAGCCTGATCCTACAGGGATCTTCTTATCTTCTTTTATATGCATGAGTTTGTGGATTTTAATCCTGAAGTGTTGTCTTGGCGGAGAGGAAACCTTTGAAATAAATTTAGGGTGGGGGGCATGCTGGTTTGCAGCAGTCCAAAGGTCAATCCTCGCCTTTTTCCTAACAAAATAATACCATTTTCTCTTTTGCCAAGACTTTTTCTGACCTTGACTCGCGAGAATTCCTGAAAGGTGTTCAGCAGAGGACCCAAATGCATTTCAGAGCCCACAAATTGCTACTACAGCCTTAATTTTATTAAGACGGGTTAGGAAATGCACTCACTCATAGTTACACGTGGCTGCAGATATCCTTGGTAAGGAGTCTTTCAATCCTTCACTGCTGCAGAAAAGCAGAAGATGCACCACCAACGAAGTTCAGGAAATGTGGAGTTCAAGAAACGGGGTAGGATGTTGAACCGGTGGCTGTTCGGTTGCTTCTGGTGTTATCCAGCATATCTGAAGACAGAAGGATGTCTGGTGCCTGGTCCTTCTGTTTTGCGTGGATAACCTCATGCAGAAGACTTGTGTTTTGACTTCTCTACATCTTGATTCTGGAATGAAAGAACAGGGGAGAGAGCCTTGCAGAATGCTACAAAAATGATGGCCAAATCAGGCAGGCAGGCAGGCAGGCATAGATTTATAGAGAGAGATGATAGCTAGGTAGGTAGGTAGGTAGATGGATGGATGATAGGTAGGTAGGCAGTCAGACAGACAAACAGACAAGACAGATTTATATATAGAGAGAGATGATAAATAGAGGCAGGCACACAGATTTATAGAGAGAGATGATAGATTTATAGACAGACAGACAGACAAACAGACAGACAGATAGATTTAGAGAGAGAGAGATAAATAGAGGCAGGCACACATAGATTTATAGAGAGAGATGATAGATTCAGAGAGGGGGGGGGAGGGAGAGGGAGAGAGAGCGCTCTTTATATAGAGAGAGATGATAGATAGGCAGGCAGGCAGACAGACGGACGGACGGACAGACAGATTTATATATAGAGAGGGGGGGTAGGTAGGTAGAGATAGATAGATAGATAGATAGGTAGGTAGGTAGGTAGGTAGGTAGGTAGGCAGGCAGGCAGGCAGGCAGGCAGGCAGGCAGGCAGGCAGGCAGGCAGACAGACAGACAGACAGATTTATAGATAGGAGAGACAGAGAAAGAAAGAGAGAGAGAAAGAGAAAATAAAAGCAGGGCAGGCATGCAGGCAACCAGAAAGACATGCAACAGTCATCACAGCCCAAACTTCTGGAAAGCATGGTAGCCTCAGAGCTACACTCTCATAGAGGTGGCACAATAATACCTTCCACCTTCCATGTTCTTTAGTTGTTGTTTCCTTTTTTTTTTAATTGAGACATAACAGAAGCTCAGAAACGCTTACATTTCAATCCCCTGTGGACCTGCCTGTCAGTTACTAAGCCTTTGATGTCTTTATCTGGAACCTAGATACATGTATGGTTCATTCCAGACAGCTGCTATCTGCTCTGACCCAGTCAAGGTCTCTCTTCCTTGTTTCTCTAATCGTTGGCTAAGAAATTGATCCCGAATTCCCATTGTTCCTTGTGGTTTTTATCTGACTCTCTTACGGTGTTTACTTTGCATTTTCAAAAGAGGAATTTGGGCTGTCTGCGGGAAGAACCAGTTCTGCTTTGCTGCCAAGATCCTTTTTAGACTGTTTTATCCCTTGATAAAACCATAAAACAGGGAGCTAGAGTCGAAAAGGTCAAGATGGCAGCCATAAGTTTCCAGCTGAAGCCCCACCCCTTTCCCACATTCACAGCCCAGTCGGCCCTGAAAAGTGGGCGGGACTTTGATGGCACAGCTCCACCCACCAAAGTTAGTTTTTGATGTCTCTGGATAAAGCTTTGTTCTAAACCAGGGGTGCCAAAGTGGCAGTCCGCGGGCTGGATGTGTCTTGCACAGGCCACACCCACCCCAGCTCCACAAAGGCAAAACCCATTGCGATACGTCGAGATACATTATGTGACACAATCGAGTTTTGACATCCCCTGTCTTGGATCCATGTTATTTTAAGTTACTGATCTATTTTTTTTCCCTTGGTAAAAGAATAATTGTGAACTATTGCCTCAATTAAAAACACACTTGAGATTAATATTTAAAAATTAATGGGCATAAAGAAATGGTTAAGCATTCAATAATTTATTTTGATTCATCTTTTAACAGTGTTTCATCCTACTGTACTCTACCTTACAAGAAAATTTTAAAGATTAAAAAGAGATGATCTCATCTGTTGTTGTTTTTTAATTAATTTAATTTTTTCTTCTTATGTACACTGAGAGCATATGCACCAAAGACAAATTCTTCGTGTGTCCAATCACACTTGGCCAATAAATAATTCCATTCCATTCTATATTTCTGTTCTATTCTATTCTATTCCATTCCATTCTAATCTAATCTATTCTATTCTATATTTCTATTCCATTCCATTCCAATCTATTCTATATTTTTATTCTATTCTATTTTCTATTTTCTATTTTCTATTTTCTATTCTATTCTATTCTATTCTATTCTATTCTATTCTCTATTCTATTCTATTCTATTCCATATTTCTATTCCATATTTCTATTCCATTCCATTCTATTCTATATTTCTATTCTCTTGTATTCTATTCGAATTTCTATTCTATTCTATTCTATATTTTTATTCTATTCTATTCTCCTAAACCTACTGAAGAAATACTGGGAAAGAAAGGTGTTAGATTATTCATGATCCGGACCTTGCAAATATACCCTCTTCTATTTCTCATTACATTTTAAGTTGCAATGCTGCTCCTGGTTATAGGTGATCTGAAAAAGGGATAGGATTAGGAAGAGAAAAAAAGGACGATACAATATAAAATTTCACACTAAGGGTTGTCCCATGGCAACTTGCTGTTAGAAAAAAAAATAAATATCAAATTTAAATCACGTATACTATTTAGAAGATGAATGCAGGACACAATATAGAATAGAATGGAATTCTTTATTGGCCAAGTGTGATTGAACACACAAGGAATTTGTCTTTGGTGCATAAGCTCACATTGTAGATAAAAGCTGTAAGTGATAAATCATGATCATAGTCATCATAAAATACATTCATCATAAATAATAAGGCACAACACTTAGTGATAGCCATAGGATATGAAATAAGCAATCAGCATAAATCATACTAGGAACTAATAGTATAAATTGTAAAGATAGAAGCCACCAAGTTATAGTCATAAGCAGAAACGGAAAGATGAGAAGAAGAATACTAATACAGTCTTAGTAATTAATCTGACACTGTTGTGGGAATTAGTTGTTCAGCAGAGGGACGGCATCCGGGGGAAAATTGTGTCTAGTTGTTCCGGTGCGTGGTGTATCGTTTTGAGGGTAGAAGTTGAAACAATTTATGTCCAGGATGTGAGTGGTCCATAGATATTTTCACAGACCTCTTTTTGACTCATGCAGTGTACAGGTCCTCAATGGAAGGCAGGTTGGTAGCAACTGTTTTTTCTGCCGTTCTAATGATCCCTTGAAGTCTGTGTCTGTCTTGTTGGGTTGCAGAGCCAAACCAGACAGTGATGGAGGTGCAGATGACAGACTCAATCATTCCTCTGCAGAACTGAATCAGCAGCTCTTAGGACTGTTTGAGCTTTCTGAGTTGGCGCAGAGAGAACATTCTTTGTTGTGCTTTTTTGATGACATTTTTGATGTTAGGTGTCTATCTTGAGATATGATAGAGCATGTACAGGTAGTTCTTGACTTAGAACCGTTTGTTTAGTGACTGTTGAAAGCTGCAGCGGCACTGAAAGGCACGACTTACAAAACTGTGGTTGGATTCAATTTTTTTTACTACCGGTTTTGTGGGCGTGGCTTAGTGGGCATGGCTATGCTGTCAGCCAATCAGGGGTGGTATTTGCCAGTGTCGGCCAATCAGAGGTGGCATTTGCCGGTTCTCCAAATCGGTCAAACTGATCGCTACCGGTTCTCCGGAACCTGTCAGAACCGGCTGAAGACCACCTCTGTTTACAACCATTCCTTGCACTTACGGCGGTTGCAACATCCCAGTCACATGATCAAAATTTGGGCACTTGGCAAACCGCATGTATGCAGGATGGCGGCAGCATCCTGGATCAAGACTTCAAAGCAACTGTAGTGATTTGCTTAACAACCATGGCAACAACAATAACAACAAAAGATTGTAAAGCTAAGGGCAACTCATTAAACAACCAAAATCCCAGTGCGTTTGTTAAATCAAGTGCCCCCTGTACTGAATTTCTAATTACCCCATAAAAGTATAAATCCCATTTTTCGCCACTCCCATCTCAACGCCAGGGTCGATTTCAAAATCTGTCAATTTAAGAATAATCCAGTATTTGACTGATGATTTAAATGGATTTACGGGGGGGTACGTGTTTAATATGATTGGTTATGTATCTATGACATAGAATTATCGTTTTTGTGGAGTCAACCCGGTAGATGTACTGAGATAACTGTAACTTAAAAATAAAATAAAAATTCATAAAAAAAATAATAATAATCCAGTATACCCAAAGGCGGTAATCCTAGGAGGAGTAATTGGATGGATTTACTCATTTTTCAGCCGGGGAGCCACTGTTCCATTTAATCACATGCCATCCGGAGATCCCTTGTCAAATTGCTCTGTAAAAGCTCTGACTTTTAAGAGCTAAATAGGAAGAAAAGAGAGTGGGGGAAAACCTCTCCCTAAGCAAACCATGCCATATTCCTAATGAAGATGCTTCGAGGAGTTCCTTGTTAGGCAATAAAAGAAAAGCAAGTGAATAATTGGTTCAACAGGAGCTTCATTAGAGTCCAAGCAGGATCTTCCAGGCGAACAATGTGTGATGATTGGGAAAAGATGGAGCATTTATTACAGACTCGCCTTCTGTTCCGTCGCTGGGAAATTCAAACTCAGCTGCTCGGCGGTGTGAAATCACAGCTGAAGCCACTCCGGTGTCTCCAAAGGATCAACCGGCAAAGAAAGCCATTTAGGAAAGTGAGTTTGAACCTTGGGGGCTTTTTCCGTATTTAAGGCATTGTTCTTTTTCCAGGCCCTGGGAATCCCTGAGGAGACCCTCTGGGTTGTAACTGGTGCTTTTGTCTTATAGCCCTTTGTGAAAATGTTATGGTTAGGATGATCTGAGCTTTCCAGGGCCTGCCACGTGAAAAGCCTCGACCTGGCATTCCTCCTCATAAAACCAACGGAGAACAGACCACTCCCCACCCTGACAGCCTGTCAAAAGGCGCTTGGGCTCCATCGCCCACAGGTGTCGGCTTCCTCTCGGTGCCCTGCCTGCAGCTGGCTGGCCGGATTGACCCTCAATCCAGATTGCAGCAAACAAGGGTCATCATTCCAGCGAGGTGGTTGATTTGCCTCCTCTTGAGTGGAACAGAATAGGACCAGAAGGGGCCTTGGAGGTCTTCTAGTCCAGCCCCCTTCTCCAGCAGGAGAACCGTCTTGTACCATTTCAGACAAGCGGCTGTCGTATTAGTAATGTGTTAGCAGCGTACTAGCAATGGTTTGTCCTTTGTAATAATGACTTGTTGAAATTGCATTATGCACAAGAATAATATTAGAAATGATATCCACGCTGTATTAGTTTGAAAATATGAATATTTAGTTGGGAGGGTAAAAATAATTGATAGTTTGAGGAAGGAAAAAGGTGGGCCTGTACTAGGATGATTGATGTACTTGATGTGACCCGGGCAACGCACCCTTCAAAGTCAGATGTTTTTGTAACTTTTAAAATAAATAAAATCTTAATTGATAAAAAAAGACAAGTGGCTGTCCAGTCTTTTCTAAAAAGCCTCCATTGATGGGACGTGCACAGCTTCTGGTGGCAAGCTGTTCCACGGGTTAATTGTCCTCCCTGTTAGGAAGTTACTCCTTAATTCAGGGTTGCTTCTCTCCAGGATTAGTTTCCAACCCTTGTTTCTTGTCCTGCCCTCTGGTGGTTTGAAGAATAATTTCACCTCCTCTTCTTTGTGCCAGCCCCTCAAGTAATGGAAGACTGCTATCATGTTGCCCCTAATTCTTCTTTTCTGGCCAAACCCAAAATCTTCCTAATGTTTTCATCTCCAGGACTTTGATCATCTTAGTTGCTCTTCTCTGAACTTTTTCCAAAGTCTCACCATCTTTTTTTGTAGCATGGTGGCCAGAATTGGATGCAGTGGTCCAGGTGTGGTCTCACTAGGGCCGTGTTTCTCAACCTTGGCTGTTTGAAGAGGCGTGGACTTCAACTCCCAGAATTCTGGGAG
>JANHFR010005706.1:44199-54391 GCA_032468015.1 Mimophis mahfalensis
CAACTCCCAGAATTCCTCTTCCAGTCATGTTAGCTCAGGAATTCTGGGAGTTGAAGTCCACAAGTCTTATATTTGCCAAGTTTGAAGACCCTTGTATTAAGGCATAGACTAATTTGACCCTATTTTGGTATCAGCTGCGTAAAAATCCATCTTACTTTGCTCTTTGTTTCCAGTAAAAGTAGAAATGGTCTGATTTCCTGTTCTTCCTCTAACACAGTTTTATTTCTAATTAAAAAAAAATCACAGCCTTTTCCTGTTCAGGTCATAACACTGGTACACACATTTTAAGTTGCCTTTTTTCTGAAGGCAGCAAAGGTTCGATTTGGTGGTTGTAAAACCTGGCTCTTCGTCTAGAATTTCATGCGTCTTACGTTCTTTTTTGTGTAAACAATGCAAAATTCTTGAGGATTCATTTAAGATCTTCTGTTAACTCTCAGCAACATTTTAGGCACTTTCATGCAGTACTAAACTGTAAACTGACTTCAGAAAGGCATGAACAAACCGAAGAATAAGATCAGAGAGCAACAGCCATTTTGGAGAACAAAAGCTATTTCCATTTAGAATAGTAAACCAATGTTTTTTGAACATGCATGCATCTGTGTGTCCCTTTTGAGAGAAAGAATGCAAAGGCTGGGATATATACATGCAGCATCATTAGCATTTGAAAATCATGACTTCTTTTCCACAGCAGGAGATATGCATTTTGACCCTTTAGGATATGATTTATCACATAACTCTTAGAATAGCAGATTCTGGGCAACGGCTGCAAAAACCTAGAAAACAGCTTATTCAGCATGATCCTTGGATGAGATTAGCTCCTATTAAGAGTTGAATAATGCTTTATTCATTTGTGTTTATGTTTGATTTAACTTTGATGGCAAATAAAGATGCCTATATGAATAACAGTAATGAAGAGGAAGAGGAAGAGGAAGCTGTAATTTCTCAAAACTCACTTGTAGTATTTGGTGCACAAAAAGCCCACTCCCATACTGAAATGGTTGGATGATTAGGAGGGGAGACCACCAAGTCTCTTGCATTGTTTAGGCAGGGCTAAAGTGTCCCAGAAACCAAACGTTGCCTCTGAATGATCGTATTCCAAAAACCAGTGAGAGACCGGTCAAAGAAGTGGATGGAGCCAGGGGGAAAAATGAGTTGGATTTAGTATAATTGACATTTTAATTATATCACCAATGCATTTAATTAAATATTTTAAAACAATTATTTCCTAGTTTTCCTTTTCTGTTGTAAAATGATTGTGGTTTGGCCAAGCTGTTTAGAGGTCTTCTCATGTCTGTACCTAAAGGTCTGGTGGTCCTTGAGTTTCAGGCATTCTTGTTTCAGAGAATTAATTTTTCTAAACTGCTATGACAAAGTTTCCTAACTTAATTTCTGCCCAGTGTCATGGATGACAACTGCCATCACTTGTAAACAGGATGGACATTTGTTGTGCCTGGCTGGAAATGATAATGAGATATGCAGGCTATACATCTGGAGGACATTAAGTTAGCAAAGCATGCTAGATAGTATTTAGAGACACTTATGTCATACTGGTATTACTTGAATTATTCCAGTATTTAAAAGCAGGATTGATGTGATGAAGGAAGAAAGCTGTCATTTTGTTGATTATTAGATTTGCATCAGAATCAATGTATACTATCGAAGTACATTGCTCTATAAATCTGTTTAATATATAGTTGGTCTGATTGTCTTGTTGCCATCACAGGTGGTGAGAGTTGAGGGGGGTTGAACTGTAAATTTTTAACTGTGGATTTTAATGTTGTATGTCACCCAGTCATTGTGTGCAAGTTGGGCAGCTATGTAAATCTGATTAATAAACAAATAAATATTTTTTCTTCCATAAGCTCCATATTATCTTAGTTCTATATCGCTATTTAATATTTTCACTGCAGACTTTCAATAGCAGCAGTTCCATTTACTTTTTGCTCTTGTTTTATTTATTTGGTTATAAAGCCGAACTTCAGAATTAGTCTTTTTGTAGCTATACTGGATGTTATATTTCAAATTCAGCAGTCAAGTAATTGGTTCTTCCCTTTTATGGTCAGTTCCAATTAAATTAGCTGAATCTAGTCTTATTCATTTGAAGATGTAATTAATAAATCATACCTTTCATACTGAAGGATATAAATATAACCCAAGGTTTCCAGCACACACTGCTTATAACAGGGGTGTCAGACTCAAGCCCCATGGGCTGGATGCAGCCCGCAGGGCCATCCTAGAAAATTTAAGGGCCCAGCCCATGTCGTTTCAGCCTGGTCTATTCACATTGCTTCGGCCCAGTCTATCCGTGTTGCTTCAGCCTGGTCTACCCAATGTGAAGAGGAAACATTGGGCCAGTGTGTCTTCAGCCCAGTCTACCCAATGCAAAGAGGAAACATGCCAGCAGGTTGGGGATTGGGATCAAGCTGGCCATGGAAACCCAGTCAGTTGGTCATGCCCACCCAGTCAGCCATGCCCAATGAGTGGCATCAATTTGGCCATGGCCACCCAATCAGCCATGCCCCCCCCCCCATGATCAGCCACAGCCCTGATGTGGCGCTCAATGAAATTGAGTTTGATACCCTTGGCTTACAACATATGGTACAATGTTAGCTGAGAGGAACTGGTATAATCAAAATCTTACCTAAGCATTGGCCTGACACACGATCCATCTCAAAGCCATTTGAGCATTGTTGCTGAACAGAAAAGAAAAGAGGATCAGACAATGAATAATTGGAAGAATGAATACTTATAAATCAGAGGGAATATTATGTTTTCTTTTTCCCTTGGTAGCAATAGACATGAAAAAAACCTGATTGCTAACTGAACAAAAGCTAACGATGAGACGACACAGCCACATGCATTTTTTAATATTTGGTAAAGATTGTAATGCATCTAATACTGTTGTTTTTCTCTTTCCACTATGCCAGCCATATAATCCTTTCCCTTCTTTCTCACGCAGTTCATATCTCACCTGTGCTGTTCCATGACTAATGAGGCAGCCAACAGCCATGAAAATGGGCATTAACCTGCAAGAGGTATAACAAAGTGATTATATGTATATTTGCCAAGGCAATTTGAAGTAAATAGAAACCAGCTGTTTTTAAGCACAATAGCACAGCTTTCAAAATTGCATGAGAAAATAAGTGTGTCTAAAGTAAGAGTGGGAACCCAGAATCTTTAATGTGGCTGAACCAGAGTTCCCATAAAGCACAATAAACATTGCTGATATATACAATGCAACAAACTTGAAACAAACAAACAAAAAAACCCCCCAAGAGAGTCAGTTTGATCTGATGATTAAGACACCAGGCTAGTAAACAGGAAACAGTGATGGGTGATTTTGTGCCAGCCACTCTCTATCAGCCTCATGGAATTTACCTCATGGAATTGTTTTAGGGGAAGTTAGAGGGCGAAGGAGTATTAAGTATATTCTCTGCCTTGAATTATTTATAAAAACAGTAGAGACAGGGTAAAAAAATTGAAAACAAACAAACAAACACAAAATCTTGGAAGGCCACAGATTCCCAACCATGAGCTAAATTTAAAACACCTCAGTACTGCATTCTGACAATACATACCAATACCTACAATAATTTATAACTAACATGGCAGAATTGAATCAGTTTGATATAGTAATTAAGACATCAGGCTAAAAATTGGGAGAGTGAGAATTTGAATTCTAGCTTAGGCTCAAAATCAGCTGGACCTCTCAGTCTCTCTCAGAGTCAGGTCTGCCACCTAAACGCTTCAGCCTGCTTTGCTTCCCTGGCATCCATCCATAAAATGTGGGAGAGGGGAGAAAGAGAATGTAGTGGGGAGGACGACAGGATGACAGGAACCAGAGGTGCCAATCTGCAACAGACCGGTGCATCCAAGGATATGAGCATGAGAACGGGATGCGAAACTACACCAAAGAGACACCAAACCTTAAAGTTACCAAAACACCAAATTCAAATATTATTGGACACTCGTGAACTGTTCAAGGGGAGAGGACCCAGGATATAGGGAAAAGGCAGGTTTTGAATGGGAATATTGAGATCCAGCTTTGTGTATGTTGTAACATTTGGCTTTATTAAAAATATACCTTTTGCTACAAATGGAGTCAAGGTCTTTTTTGCCTAAATGCCCAAGCTGGGACAAGCCTGATACTCAGCCTTAGGAAGAAGGCAATGGCAAACCAATTCTGCAAAAATCTTGCCAAGTAAACTGCAGGGATAGTTCAGGCAGATGCTAAGAATTAGCACAGATTTAAAGACACCAGAAACAAACAAACAAACAAACAAACAAACAAACAAGAGACTGAAATTGCCAAGAACGCTGACTCCATATTTGTCTGATATTCTGCCATTTATTTATTTATGATAGCTTCAAATTATATATAAATGTTATATATAACAAAGCCTGAAATCAGGTCTCAAATAGCCAGGAGACTAACAGGTCAGAGACAAAATGTACACAGTATGCTCCCATATCTGAGGAACTGGTATCTGCAACAGAACAGCCTCCGGTAGCAGTTCTTCCTAGAGAGATTAGGACTATAAATCTCAGGTGTCCTGTTCGTCAGGAATTCTTGGAGTTACAGTCTAAGCATTCTAGAGGGTACTACATTGTGGCTGCAATTCAGATGAGTTTTCATCCTTTCCTTTACAGCTGTTTTTGCTTCCAATTCCGAATGGTCCTCTCATTGTATTATTTTCACCAAGGAAAAACCCTTGGTTCATCACCCAACAAGAAGACAGCCATTGATATAGATGAGGACTGAAGACAACAGAATCTGAGCAGGGAAAATAGGTGAGGATGCTGGGAGTTGTAGTCCCAACATAACTAGAGGTACCCATCTGGGAGAACTTTCTGCATCATCCGTCATTTCCTGCTGCACTTTGTTTCACTTAAAATCTTTCCAAGATATGCTGCAAGTCCAAAGGCAGACTGCATATCCCAAAGGAAGACTGTATCCCAAGGAAGTTGGTAAGACTGTGGTTTTAGTAAGACCACAGTTAGAATATTGCATCCAGTTTGGGTCACCCTATTATAAAAAAAGATATAGAGATTCTGGAAAGGGTGCAAAAAAAAAGCAACAAAGGTGAGTAGGGCTAAAATATATGAAGAACAGTTGCAGGAATTGGGTATGTATAGCCTAGTGAAAAGAAGAATAAGGGTGACATAATAGTAGTGATCCAATATTTAAGAGGCTGCCACAAAGAAGAGGCGGTCAATCTATTTTCCAAACCATTAGAAGGCAAGTCAAGAAAGCTTCTAAAGCTGACACAATATATGGAAACTAACCAAGGAGAGAAGCAACCTAGAACTAAGGAGAAAATATCTAATAGTGAGAACAATTGACCAGTGGAATGGCTTGTGGGTGCTCCATCACTGGAAGATTTTAAGAAGAGATAACTACTTGTCTGGAATGGTATAGTGTCTCCTGCTTGTGCAGGGAGTTGGACTAGAAGACCTTCAAGGTCCCTTCCAACTTTGTTATTCTGTTCTGTTCATGGAACAGTCACTTCACAGGACAAAAAGTAAGAAAAACAAAACACTGGCCATAAGCGACAGCCAGCGTCCAATTCAAACAGGCATTGCAACCAGTCTAGGCACCCTGACAAGCAAATTCACATCTCCCAATGACTGCAAACATATGTGGATTAGAGTCATATCTCATTAAGAACTTTGCATGACTGGAACGTACGAAGATGAACAATTACAGTTAGAGCAGGAAAAATTCTGCTGAATCCAGAATCTTTCCTATAATAGCCAGTCATTAAATAATCTTCTGTCCTGAGATAGAAAAACTCTTACGTTAAAAATGTTATTCTCACATCCCTCTGAGTTGTGTCCACTGCTTAACAGGGAGTCATTTTCATAGGCATTAAAAGAAAAAAAAGAGGCCATACCTGAAGGAAAGTAAATCTAATAGCATGTAACTGAAGGTGCCAGATATTTTTCCCTTTTATTTTTGTATCCCTTCCTCGATCGTATCTTCTATTCAAAATCTAAACTGTACATTCTTTAGCGCAGTGATCTTTCCTTTATGAAACCCCATAAAGAATACTGAGCACAGCTATAAAAATAGTAAATAGCAACATAAAAACCAATCCAATCTTTCTTTATAATTTCACTTACATCCTCTTTTTCCCAGCTATTTTTCCCTGCTTTGTAAGAGAAATATCCTCCTATAAGAGTTCAGTCTGGAACTGCCGGTACTTCTTCAAGATAGTTATCTTCACAGGAAAAAATAATAGCCACAGCATATGATATGTGTGTACAGTTCCCTCAGGAGAAATTGAGTTAGTCAGCAGCATATTAGTGGAAAATATTTTTTTACAACATAGTCCACTGCTGTAAACTGATTTTGGTCTACAATAAATGTGGATGCACTTCTGCACAAAAACTTTTCATAGACTCTGTAAATGGTTCCAGTGATAAACAGCTGAATTCAGTACAAAGAGGCATATTGTCAGATGTTAGATCTGCATAATAGTAAAGGGATAAAATTATTCCGCCCCTCTCCCGTACTACCTCTTGCAAATTTAATGGGATGTATAACATAAGTAGCTGACTCAGAACTGCATTCAGCAAACTATCGAAAAAGAAACAAAATAGTAACGTAATGAACATACCTTTTAAATGCTGTCATGTCCAAAACTGATGAATAAAGCCAAGGAGGTAAAACAATAATGCCTGTACAGCTGAATATCTAAAAATACTTATGTACATTAAATCTTTTGCTAGAACTTCAGACCTACCATCATTTAATTTCCAGAGAATGAAAGGCCAAATCATAGAGACACGGGGAGAGAGAAAGAGAGACAGAAAGAATGAGGGGAAGAAGGGGAAGGAAGGAGGAGGGAGGGGAGGAGAGGGAAGGGAATCAGAGAGGTCTGCTCCTCCTCAGACACTGGAGTGAATACAGCAAAAGCACCTGGTTTTGCTTAGTTCTCTTCTGTAATTCAGCATTAAACCAATTGGAGGAGGAATGTTAAAAATGAATACTTCATTTTCTAAGTATGTTAAAACAATGCAAATGGGAGGCCTCAATCTAGGAACAGCTGGTTTAGATTAGAGAGCTCACCAACTGGCTAGACTCCTTACCACACTTAGAAGCCTATCAGATGAAAAATAAAATGAAATAAATAAAAGCAAGGGGAACACTTCCTAAGCAGTGTATTGTAGGTCTGGCAACCCTGGCATGAGCAACCAACTTCCATCAAGATAATCTGGAGAGATCTGAGTTGTTTCTCTAGAGCAGGGATGTCAAACTGGCGGCCCTCAGGCTGGCTTTGTCACACACAGGTCACGCCCACCCCAGCTCCGTGAAGGGGAAAAACGTTGTGATATGTCGCATGATGGCAATGAGACACTGCAAGTTTGATACCCATGTTTTAGAGTTTTCCCTGCCTCGGAATTCTAGAATTGTAGCCCCAGCGTATTTAGAGGGAATCAGGTTGTGCAAGTCTGCCTGAGAATGACCTTACTTTAGGCTCATTCTCTTCTCCAGTATCAGCCATTTCTTGCCAATAGAATATATGGGAAATGGCTTCATCCAATGATACGTTAGAAGGTTAACGATGTCAATTGCCTCTTCAAGAGTAAGAAATAATTACTGTATTATATGCAAATAATTAAAATGTTTGAAAAACTTTTATACCCTAAATGTTAACATTTCCATTTATGCCTCTTCTGTCAGAGTATACTGAGATGAAGACTTCACTTTGGCAAAGTGGAAGCATGTGAACATTTCTTGCAGGATTAACATCACGTATGCATTGCTAAAATCTGTCCACTACAGATACATCCTACCATATACTTTATGTATTGCTAAACTGCCATATATGTATTGCTAAGATCTATCCAATATATGGTGGTGGGGTGGTGGGGTTCTGGGTCTCTTTGCTGCCACCTTGAGGTTCCTTGGATTTTTGCAAACCTGATATGGTAGTCCTACATCATATGAACTATCTTCTTCTAACTCAAAACTTGTTCAATCCCTTCCAGAAAGATTCCAGCATATTTGCAGCATACACTATGAAAGTCTGTTGGCTGCCTTATTAGATAGCATAGAGGGAGATATATGGAAAATGTATAATATTGACTGAGTGTACACAGGCAGAGTTAAGCAAAAATTGTGTTCCCATCATCTTCGTATCATCAGTGATCATACTTCTGAGGGAACCAACATCTAGAATGCCACAAATTGCATACCAAGTCTATTGAAAACAATGATAAGGTGCACATAAGAGTGACCGAAGCATTTCTCTTTAAGTCACTAAACCTGCTGTGTCTTTTGCAAGGTTCCAACTGTGGAGACAACTTGCACCTCAAGAAGATGAAAACATTGATACAGTAAACACTGGGAATTCTGAGGTATTTCTTCTCTATATATATAGAAATTGGTGTGTGGGGGTGTGGGGGTGTGTGTGCGTGCATGTGTTTGTGTATGTTCCAGCAGAACTCTGGAATGGCTTGACCAATTTCAAACTAACTTGGTACACAGATGATTTACCCTCTGGGAACAAACACTGTGGATGTAGGACCCCCCCCCAACACCCATTGGGGGGTCTCTGTGCCTTAAAAATAGTGCTGATGGCTTCACAGTATTCCACAAGGGGGTGACGCTGTGCAACAGAGCAGCGTGAGGCCTATAGAGCTACTACATCTAGAGCTAGACCAGACTACAGGATTTTCCTGTTTAATAGAGCATGCTGATAAATAAGTACCCAGGAGAAGCTGGGTCATTGGCTAGTATAATTATAAAAATTATATTCAAGATCTTGCCTTTAGTAAACTACTTCCAACAAGAGCAGCTGAAACCATTTTAGGCTAATTGATGAATTTATTATTATAAACAATAGTAACTTGGAAAATAAGTGTTGGACTGAACAGTGTTTGGACTGAAGCAACAGCAGAGTCCTGGGCTATGTATGATTGCACTCTAGTATTCACAGAGAAACACTTTGGTAACTGTACCCTCACTTTTGAATATCACTCTTCAAAAATATGTGTTTTATTAATTATATAAAATCTCATCTTTTACATTCCATCATATATACTCTTTTGTGCAAAATATTATGGTGTCATGATGAAGATTTCTTTTTACAGTGGGAGGTGCAATGGATATCTAAAAGAAACATTCTGAAATAACTTTGAAATGAAGAATTACATCCTCCATGAGTCAAAATATTTGAAGTTTAAAGCCAGGTTTTGTGGTTTTAATTAAAATTTGTTAATATTTGTGGGTTATGTGACATACTTGCTTTTTATGAGAGTTAAATCTGAAATTACAAAACAATTTAATATGTTCAATGTTCATGAAAACACTGAAACAACCATTTAAAAGTTTCATTTATGGACTCCTATTAACAATAATCAATAGAAGAAATTTTAAATCATTATACACTTCAATTAAATTCTGAGTAATATGATGAAATGAGTACTTTGGTTGTGATTTCTGTAGCAAAGAACATCTTACTGCTAACATCAAACTTAAATTACTATTTTTCTTTGACCAATGCCAATAAATTGTGTGGATTAACGACCACTAAGCAAGTACTAAAATCAGTACTAACATACTGTAATTGAAGACATAAGTTGATTCATTAATTGAATTTTACTATAAGCCTACCTTAAAATGCATTTTGAGAAATTCTTTGAATTTTTTAAATGTTCATTTACCTGAAAAAGCAGTTAAATAGTTTGTTTTGTATTGTATTGTATTGTATTGTATTGTATTGTATTGTATTGTATTCTACTCTACTATACACTATATACTATATGGATTATATTTATAGATATATTTTTATCCTTTGTTCTTTTACTGCTAGAGTTCTAACTGCTACAGATGTCATCTTCAGTTATTTTCTTTTTGTGTTGGTAATCTTTTAGTAAAGTTAACAAAAACAAGAAAGATGGCAAATATAAATAGGCAATGTTAGGTAATGCTAACATTTAGTCATACAAATCATTCCAAACCATAAAGAAAACAATGAAATGAGATCAAATGATAGGACTAACCTATCATTTGACACTAGTTGGTCTTCAGCTGCTTTCAACTGTTTTGTAACACATTCAAACAATCTCACTTTAAAAGCATGCTTAAAGCCACGTGTACAGTATAATTTCCCCTTTATGGATCGCTGCCTTGTCGCGGCAAAGGGGCTTGCGTGGCGCAATGAAGTTATGAGCTATGCCGTGC
>JANHFR010005707.1:31031-42496 GCA_032468015.1 Mimophis mahfalensis
CATTAGGCTCTTCTCCAGTGAGTCCTTTCTTCTCATTTGGTAGCCAAAGTATTTAAGTTTCATTTTCAGGATTTGACTATATACAATGATATACTCTAAATCGCTGTAAAATGTGTAATTATTGTGTAGATTTCACACCTTTCATATAGTATGATCTTCAGTTAGCAAAAATTGTCTATCTCCTAAATATTTATTCAAATTTCGCCTTTTCCTTCTTGCTTCTTTATTTCTTTTAGTTTATGCTATGGTTTTCTTTATGGTTTTGCTACAGAAATTTCTAAAATTGGAAGTCCACCAAGAGCTAAACCAAGTAGCATGAGAAATATGGGTTTATTACATTCCAATCTTAGGGAATAATGAAAATAGGAAGAGCTGCTACTGTTACTACCTGCCTTTAGTAGGAGGAAGGAGTCTTAACCTCACCTCCACACAAACTTAGCTCCAAGTTTGCAGATGACACTCTGCAAGAAAATAGTATGAGCAATAAAACTTGCTCCTCATTGCTATTTGTAAGCTCATAATTATAAAAATGTGACAGCATATTTTTGTGGTCACATTTAATTTAATCCTGGTGCTTATGAAACCTCTTATGAAAGCTATACATTTTATACATTTGGGTGGCATTTTACTTTTCTGTAGTCCTGTTTCCCCTGTAATTTTAACATTTCTGCTTGCTAAAATAGTTTTCAACAGGATCACAATTGATTGACCATACAGGCAGTTCTTGTTTTACGACCACAATTGAACCCAAAATTTCTGTCGCTAAGTGAGACATTTGTTAAGTGAGTTTTGCTCCATTTTACAACCTTTCTTGCCACCGTGGTTAAGTGAATCAATGCGGTTGTTAAGTTAGTAACACCGTTAAGTGAAACTAGCTTACCTAATAGTTCATCAGAAGGTTGCAAAAATTAATCACATGACCCTTGGACACCATACCCATATGAATCAGTTGCCAAGCATCTGAATATTGATCGCATGACCATGGGGATAATGCAACAGTCCTAAGTGTGAAAATAGCCATAAGTCACTTTTTTCAGTGCCTTTCTGACTCTGAAAGTCACTAAATGAACTGTTGTAACTCAAGGACTACCTGTACTTTTAGTAAATTTATTTGACTTAGAACTCATTTTTCCAGCAAAGAAAATGGTGAAAGAAGTTTACTTTGAAGGAAAATCTATTATTTGAAAAAGGTAGCTTAAAGGCAGAGTTAAAATAATACAGTATACTAATTACAAGTCAATGTATAGTCATCTAATTATTATATGATCAACATGTGAATAGCTGTAGCCATGTCATAATCTGCTCAGGTTGCATATTAAATATATTTGCACATGGGTGTTCTTCATCTTTGCACCATTCAGAATTTTTTAATCCTCTAATACATTGATAGATATGAAATCCATTGCCACAATCATATTATGATAGCCATTGCCTTACGGGCCTCAAAAGATTGGCCCCGGGTACTTGCGGGAGCACCTCCTGCCGGCATCAGCTCCTCACCGTCTAGTTCGCGCTCACAGAGTTGGCCTCCTCCAGGTACCGTCAGCCAAGCAGTGTCAGCTGGCGGCACCTAGGGGGAGGGCCTTCTCTGTGGGAGCTCCCACCCTTGGAACCAACTGCCCCTTGACCTTCGGACGGCCCCAGACCTCCACTCTTTCTGGCATGATTAAAAAACCTGGCTTTTCCAGATGGTGGGCCTTGGCTGATGGGATGGGGGCGGTGTTTTAACTGGGGGGGTCTGGTTTATTGGATTGTTTATTTAATTCTTTTTTAATATTTGTATGACCTGTTTTTATTGTTCACCACCCTGAGTCCTTCGGGAGAAGGGTGGTATATAAATTCAATAAACCATAAACCATAAACCATTTATTGGATTTGTATGTCGCCCATCTCCTGAAGGACTCTTTATGAGCTTCTTCACTGGACAGGGGAAGAAATGTGCAGATTTCCTGCATTGTTTAAAGATAAACTTATGAAGTGGACTTTCATAAACCATAAAGGCCATTTGTATTGACAGTATTGAAGAAACAATTCTGTTCCAGTCACCTTTGACTCCCATCCACTCCTGTTAGACCTGTCTGCTTTTAGCTTATAGAATACAACCTGCTTATATATATTTTTTTATTTTATAATCCCCAGGTCTGAAAGAAAGTTAAATAATTTACTTTTTTTTGGTTGAATCGCAAATGGAGTCAGAATTAAGTGGAAAATAGGGCAATGAAACTTTCCATGGGGAAGGTTCCCTTAGGGCTTACTCCCTGATCTTTCCATGGGGAAGGTTCCCTTTGCATAACAGAATCACATTTTTAGAAGGGACCTTTGAGAACTTCTAATCCAACCCCCTGCTCAGGCAGGAAATCTTATATTATTTCAGACAAGTGGTAGTGCAATCTCTTCTTAAAAACATCCAGTATTGGAGCCTCCACAACTTCTGGAGGCAAGTTGTTCCACTGATTAATTGTTCTAATTGTCAGGAAATTTCTTCTTAGTTCTAGGTCAGTTGTCTCTTTGATTAATTTCCATTCATTGCTTCTTACCCTGCTTTCAGGTTCTTTGGAGAATAGCTTAACACCACCTTCTTTGTGGAAGTGTTAAATATTTTTGTATCCCTTAATTGATTTCAAATGCATGTATAATGTGAGTCAAGATGGCTGCCTGTGAGTCATACCACACTCACTTAACTGGCGACAGGCTGTCTAGGAGAAGCCTGGGTTTCACGCCTAAATGTTGCTATTGTGCACCTGTTCAGCAATGGCTATGCTAGCCTATATAAGGCAGGCTTGTATGCCTGCAACTCTCTCACTCTCACTCTCTTCTTCCACATGCTTCCTGTACCAAGATGTGGCTGTAAACAACTGTAAATAAACATCTACAATTTCAGGCCTGAAGCCTCGAGTTCCTGGTCTCAGTTCTTTCCATCCATCGACCTCAAAATTAATTGCAAGGTTAAATTATCGAATGCTAGCTACGCTGGCTAGCATTCAACAGGAAGTCCCTTAGATACTGGAATACTACTACTGTATTGTGCCATCCCTAGTCCTTTGTGCAGCCATCAAGCTCTCTTTGAGATACCAAGGTACAGTCTTTAGCCTGGAGGCCATGCACTGCTGCTGGGAGAATGAGAATGATTCCCTTGCTTTCCTTTCCTGTCTTCTCAGTAAATCCCTGTCACTTGGTACCCACTTTGCATTTCCTTCCAGCTATGAAAAACTGCTACCTTTCCTTTCACCACTCTATTAATCCTCCACCGTATTCTTTCTCTCCCATAGAATCAACCCACTTAACTTTTCCAATCCTTGTTTTTGAATCTTCCAAGGTCTTCCTGTCTTAACTTTCTTCTACCTCTCTTGATGAAAAACACTTTGCTTATTATTCCCCAATTTCCTTCTTTGTAGGCCTGTTTTCCTAGATGTCCTTGAATACTGGTTAACAAGTTTTTCCTTCGGAGCTGTTGTTAACCAAGTATTCAAGGACATCTAGGAAAGCAAGCCTACAAAGAAGAAAAGGTATTTTGGGCTCTAACAATACAAAACTATCATTGGGTTTTTTTTTCCCCTCCCTATTTTATAGCAATCCAGGATGAAGTGAGAATATCAAAGGTGTTTTGATACTTGGGAGCAAGAATCTGTTCCAGCCTGATGCTAGTTATTGTGAGTTGGCAGTGACAAAAATATCTAACAATAGCTGCATTAGGACTGAGATGTTTCATAGATTCAAGGAAAGGTCTTCACAGAAAGGTGTGCATGTATTAGGAACTATATATATATATGATGTGCATGTGGGGTGGAGAGGAAGAGAGATTACTCTGTATTTTTGAAATTCATTGATGATCAGAACCCATTTATTCATATATTTCTAAACCTATTGGAATTTTCCTTACGTAAGTTTCACCGTAAAAAAAACCAAAAACCGAAAAAGCAGTATGAAATAGAAATGCTTCCCCCCCAAATATACATTACACACACACACACACACACACACACACACACACACACACACACACTGGATAGATAGATAGATAGATAGATAGATAGATAGATAGATAGATAGATAGATAGATAGATAGATAGATAGATTAATACAAAACCAGAATAGAATTGATGTATTGATTAACATGAACTAAATGCAGCCTGATTTGTCTTTCCTGGGTATTAGATGAAGCATTTCCTTTTATATTCTCTGAATTTACTGCCAATCAGTTCTATTTCATGACCCTGCACTCTGATACAATGAAAAAATAAATTTCTTTCTAACGGCTTTATGTACACTATGTTTTATAGACTTCTATCATGAGCTGCTTTAGTTGCCCTCTTTTCTAAGGCAAATAGCCTCTTTCCTCAGAGGAAAAACTCTTCAACCCTGTTAGTCTTTTGATTTGTCATATATATATATATAAACAGCCTTCCACATAGGAGCCTGAAGATGGTAAATGAGTTTTTACTGAAATGTCGCTACAACTTTAAAAGCACAACCATGAAGACGTGGGAAAATACCCAAACAAAGCATAATGCCATGCACATAAATACCCAAGAAAACATAAGATATACATATACATATATACATGCATACATACATACATACACATACATACATACATACATACATACATATGAGAGAGAGATATCATACTATCAGGAAGTTGTTGTTTTTTTTGTTTTTTTTTTACTTAAATGAACCATAGGTAGCTGCAACTCATATCCATTTTTTCTGGTCTTAGTTTCTATGGTGGTTCTGAATTGTTTTAGTCCAGGTTTCCCTTTTCTGATTCCCTTAATCCGAATTACCATTCAAAAACGGCATAATGTTTTGGAGAACTGGCTTCGATAGTATTTTTCTATGATAAAAAATGCCTAGCATGAAATATTTGCCTTTTTCCACCATGATGCTAATGATAATAATCTCGTTGTCCTGTTCTTGCTATTCATAATCCCTGCTTATACTTACTTATTACGTTTATCTGGATCAATTCCATTGTTCAGTTCTTAGGTTAGTGGATAATCTTCTTTATCGGTTCATCCCATTACTTTTCTGATAAATTAATTTCTGACT
This sequence comes from Mimophis mahfalensis, assembly GCA_032468015.1. NCBI lineage: Eukaryota > Metazoa > Chordata > Lepidosauria > Squamata > Mimophis > Mimophis mahfalensis. Next base: position 36,081 of record JANHFR010005707.1, read on the forward strand.
CAGTTTACAATTACTTCCAAGGACTCTGCCCTATCAGTGATTTCTGAAACTATTACCCCCAACTATAGCAGGTAGAGATTCTCTGGCACTTAGAAAAGGCAATGTTTACACCTTCTTCAAAAAGCCATCTTAGGATGTAATTGATTTGAGCAGTTGTTGTCCAATATTCCATATCTGGAAGACCAGTACAGTAGACTACAGGAATGCAGCTCAAGCAACTCTTAAAGGAAATAGATTTCTAGGATAAATTCAGAAGGTTATTGACAGATTATAACAGGTTCAGAGAATAGGAACAAAGATGGCATAGGACTTGGTGCAGGGGTGGCTCTGCCCACCCCGATCTGCCCCTCCCAGGAATCTCCAGGTGGCCTGTTTTGGATCTCAGGTAAGTGCAGGGCCCACACGGAGGCTCCAGGAGGACAGAAGTGGGCCTGTTTCCAGCCTCCAAAGGGACTCCAGAGCCCAGGGAGGCTGTTTTTGTCCTCCCAGAGGCTTGACAAAAGCTTCCAGAGCCCAGGAAGGGTGAAACCATCCCCCACCACCACCATGGTGCAGGAGGCCAACTAGGCCATGCCCGCCATGGCCAAACCCAGCAACTTTGCAGAGAACCGGTTGTTAAATGTTTGGAGCTGACCCCTGACTTCATGATATCTCCTGAGGACAATTCAAAGGAACTTGGTAGTTTATGTTAAATCTAGGGAGTCTAAGGGGAGACTTGACAAAAGTTTTCAGACTCATAAAAGAGTGTCATTGGGAGGAGAGTCAGGAACTAGTTTCTACCACCATAATAACTAGGTTGCAGCTACCCATGATCTATTTAAATAAATAATAAAACCCATCCTGATAGTATGATCTGTATAGCAATAGAACACTGTACTAATGGTATGTCTCAATCCTTCATTTCGGGGTGGGGTGGGGGGTTAAAAAATAGGCTAGGCACCCACATGTCGAGTATAGCTTAATTTGTTATCTTGTACATTGATTAGATGTTTCTTACAGTACATTTCAACTCCACAGTTCTAGGGCTCTATGAGTTTATGAGTCCATGAATTTATTGGCCATTTGGGAGTTGTCCTATGACAGTCAGGTACATGTTTTGAAAGATTCTACACGCACAACTAGATGTAGGGGAACAACTGAATTTAAATCTGGATAACATGGAGTTGTTATTAATTCAAGGAGAGCATTTAAGAGTTTGAAAGATGCATCTTATATGAATCGGATTATGTGTCGCCTTAAGGACAACTTGGGAGAGAAGGAGAGGGAGATATCCTGAACCCTTGCATTGATACTGGATATATCAGTGATATGAGATCTTTTTTTTTTTTTTTTTTTAAAAAGGGTTTTGTCTAAACACACACACACACACACACACACACAAAACAAAACCGTAGCACTCATCCCTGGAAAAAAAAGATATATTAAAATGCTGACCTTAAGAATAGGTTAATACGAAGTAGCTTTTGTGGAATGGACTTTGAATATAGTTTATAAACTTCAAATAGGTAACTATGCAGCATAATGATCAATAGTCCTTTTAGGAATTTCCATGGTGTCCCTATGGACTAATTACTGGTGAATTGCTGAGAACATCCAATGTGTTCAATATAGAGTACTAGCTGATAACCTGGCTTCACTCAGGTATTTATGACAATGCTGCAGCCTACAATTCCCAGCCTTCTTTGCCTGATTTGCATGCTTTGCCTCTATTAGTTGGAGAGCCTCTGATTTGCATGTCTTGCTTGGTAACCTTCTGCACATGTGCAGTAGAGCTTGCCAGTGAAACGTTTGTGGGAAGTGAAATGTCCACTTTGGCCCCTTTTTCTGTGGGGAAAGACCTCTCAAAGGCTTTTGTGATGCCCCCAGTGCTGATCCTGTTATGCCGAGGTATGTATGTGCCAAATTTGGGCAAGATTGGTTGTTCTCTGTAGGAGTCTATAGAGCACACACACACACACACACACACACACACACACGCCTCACCACAGTTCTGCTTTATAGAGAGAGATAAAACTTTATATAAGTTGAATGCACATTACTTGCAGAGTTGCATCTAACTATACACTTTATCCTGAACTTTTAGATCTTCAACAGGACACATTGTGCATGCCCTCCCATGGATACACCAAACAGCTAATTTATCTTTCCCTTAGATGATGGAACAACTAGACATCAGGACTCAAACTGATCTTATTTCTTTTTTTACTCAGCCTACTAGAAATTTTAAAAGATGTTTCTGAAGTGGAATTTTAATAATTGCTATTGAATAGGAATCATTGTATGCTGGCTAATGGGAGTTGATAGCATGTCAATCTTTAAAACGAATGAATGAATGAATATTTTTTTAAAAAAACTTTATTTCTTTAGTCAGCAGCTTATTCAGAAATAATTCCATGAAGAATGTTCTGTGCTATGTGAATCGGTTGTCTTTGCTCTCAGTAACTTCTACAATTTCTCTTGACCAAGGTCAAGATCAGACATCGAGCTCTGCTGTTCACTTGGGAAAGAGACAAAAAGCTATTAAACTGTTGATTGTGCTCTCAAGTTATAATATCACTATTGTCTGGGGAAGGAAAATTAGACTGCACACTATTCATTTTGACATGGCAGAATAAAAAAAAGAAATAAAAGCTTAAAAGAAAAACTAAAAGGAGTTTTAGACTAGATACCATATTGCTACCCAATACGACCATCTCACCCACTCTGATGACATACTTTCTATTCTTTCTGTTCTTTTTTTAAGGATTCTTTCATCACACACCACATAAAGTCTGTAAAAAATACTTCAGGGTTGCTATTGTTGTTGCCTCATTGAACTAATAAAATAAAGGGGGAAAAGCAATAGTTTCCCCTACAGCAATTCATTTGATCTCCACCCCTAAAAGAAGGAATCCCTGCAGAATTTGCACTATAGGGGACACTGTAACCCTAACCCTTCCCACTTAAGTGGTACCTCTTTATCTACTTGCATTTGCATGCTTTTGAACTGCTAGGTTGGCAGGAGCTGGGATGAGGACAAGAGCTCATCCCATCTCATGGGTGTCAAACTTGGAATCCCAGATTTCCAGACAACAAACCCAGCATCTTAATCACTCACTTAATCATGAAATGAAGATGGATTAACATGAAAACAAAATAACATAAAAAGTCATTTACAGAAATTATATCTGTTCTTTTTACTCTATGCATTTTTGTTACCTCTAGTAGTAATAAAAAGGAGAAAAATCTGAATCATATTTGTTTTTCACCTAGAGGCAGGACTGCCAATGTCTTGCAACTGCATTTGGGAGAATATGTAGACAATTAAGTGCATGCAGAGCAGCTGCCATAGTTGTTAAAAATTTGCTATTGATCTACTAATAGCAGGAAAAGAAAGAGCATCCAATAGCATCACCAAGTCAACAGTTTTGAGGATTTTCATATATGAAGCTGAGCTTGTACGCCTATCTCATGGACAGCAAGAATCTCTTAAGGTTCTGAATTTTGTTTTGTTTTGTTTTTTTCCATTCCACTGATATCTTCAGGGATCATCATTTTCTTTTCAGGCACCAGGCCCCATTGTATAATCTTGCACAAGGGAAAATAAAAATAATTTAAAAATGAAATTGCTTATATTTTCTGAAATGGCTAAATCTTACCCCTGAGATCTGATGGTATTTCAGGCAAGAACAATAAGATATTGAAAGCTTTGGGCTATTTTTTTTTAAGTGAATTGTGATATTGGCCTTTTCCAAAAACGTTATTTTTGATTTTTCCTCAAGGGGACACTACATTCCCAATCTCTTGTTTATTTTATTATGGTCCCTTCATCTTAGATAGCATCTAAGCACTGACAGCATTAAAATAGCTTGACCAATAAACACCATAGGTTTCACCTACATAAACTCTCTCCCTCTCCTTCCCTCCCTTCCTTTGTGTTTGTTATGCAAATAATTCTTGATGATTAATGGTGATGAACCTTCAGAATGACCTCTGATGAAATGAAGAAGACTTGTAGCCTCTTGTTACAACATACACACACATATATATGGGATTATGCTTTGTTTGGGTATTTTCCCATGTCTTCGTAGTTGTGTTTTTAAAGTTGTAGCAACATTTCGGTAAAATCTCATTTACCATCATCAGCCTAAACTTGCTCATGTGTGGTAGGCTTTTGCAGCCATTTCTGTTTTAAATGAAACCTAGCCATCTAGTAAATGACAGCTGGCCATTCACTCGAAGCCAAGCTGCACTCAAAGCCCCCAATACACAAAATACAATGATGCCAGCCAATCAGGGCAAAGGAATGCTACAAAACAGACAGAATGTATCAGAAACACCAATCAAGCAGAACACAGCTAACTTCAGGACCAATAAACTGAGAGCAAGAGCCCCAACCAATCAGGATGAAGGGAAAAAAAAAAACATTTAAGTAGAGCTTGCTGCCAGCACCAAATTTAAAACAGAAACAGCTGCAAAAGCCTACCACACATGAGCAAGATTATCCTGATGATGGTAAATGAGATTTTACTGAAGCATTGCTACAACTTTAAAAGCACAACTGTATAGAATATATATATATATATATTCTATACAGAAAACAATAAAATAAAATAATAAATCCTATCTAAATGAAGCTCTAGTTATTTATACAGATATATACAGAAATATAGGCCTATGGCCTACAAGCGGATTACCTCAGTCGTTACTATAATCACAATCAACAAGTACCTTGATACGTATGACAAGGAACCAACAAAGTCAAGGGTGCATGGGATTGCCCTTTTATACTCTTACGTGGCTCCATCCCATCCAGTAGGAGATGGCCATGTCACTCCTTCCAATAGGAGATGGCCACAACACCATCTGCTCATTTAAAATATGAGCATAGCACAGCAATTTTGCCAACAGTTTATCTCTGCCCCTGCCTCCCTCCCTCCCTCTCTTTCCCTCCATCATGCCCTTGTTGGAGCCCAAATCCACAGGGGAGAACAAGCCAGAGCTGTCGCTGAGGGAGACTGAGCGGGTGGCTTCATTTGCTTTGGAGGAATGGGGGAAGGAGCAGGATGAGGCAGCCCTGGGCACCTCAGGCTTGGGACAGCTTCTTGGCCAGGAGGAATGGGGGAGGACAACTGAGCAGGAAGTGAGATGAAGAGTGATGAAGTTCAGGCACTGAGCAGGGAACTCCCCCTTCTGACCTCTGAGCATGGAGCATGGAGTGGAGATGGGAACAGCACAGGCTGACCTGACAACTCGGGAGGAGAGCACCCCACCTCTTCACAAGGCACACCTGGGTACTGAGACTTAAGGAGACTCTGTGGGGAGGGATGTTTGTTGGGAACAAATACTAAGTTCATGGAGTTTTGTGTGATGTTGCTGGTGTTTGGAGTTTCCTGGACTTCCTTGCTTCCTTGACTAATGGTCTTGTTCTTTTGCTTCCTGGATTCATTGACCTATTCCCATACTATGCTGGATTCCTTGCTTTGCAGCTATTGTGCTAATAGCATTTTGCTGGACTGCTTGCAACCAGAGGCTGCTGGAGGTGTGTGTGAGAGAGAGTGAGTGACCATTTTGCTCTGGGACTTGCCATAAAAGTGGGAGCATTTGGGGAAAAGTTGGAGCAATAAAGGGGCAGTTTGAACTATCAGCCAACTGTGTTTCTTCTGGGTCTTGCCCTGGGTCATCACACCCACCTCCCCCCATTTGTGCAGGTGTTTGGAGTTTGCATTTTAATAGAACCTGCATTCTGCAAGATCAAGCCCTTTGTGTTAAGCCAATCAATCCACTTCACCAAATGTGCAGCAGAAGTCATGCATATTTATTTACTTAAAAGTAATAAATATTGTGAGCTCATTCCCATGCAGCTTTGCCCAGAATTAATTAGCAAGCTATGATTATTGAGTACCAGAACTCTACATTACCCTAACATGCCATTGAAAGCCACTGAAAATTTAGCAGTTGTTGATGTGATGAGAATTTGGAGGAACTTAGTGCTCCTGTTTAAGTTTAAAAGAGGAAAGTACAGATGATGAGGTAGAAGGCAATGTACTCAACAGACTTAAAGGGTACAAACGGTTTGCTGTGAATAATCTTTTTTTAAAAAAAACTCCTTTAAAGTCAGTTTCTGGTGACATTAAGGACAGAGTCATGTACTATTTCTTTGCAGCAATACCTGTGTGATCTATCATGCAACTCTGACACATATTTTTCTTAGTTCTCAGTCTGGCCATACCTCTGGAATAGAATAGGATTGGATAGGATAGGATAGGATAGGATAGGACAGGACAGGACAGAATAGAAATCTGGAAAGACCTTGAAAGTCTTCTAGTCCAGGAGATTCTACACCATTTCAGAAAACAACTGTCCAGTCATTTCTTTAAAGCAGTGTTTCTCAACCTTGGCAGTTTGAAGATGCGTAGACTTCAACTCCCAGAATT
>JANHFR010005708.1:0-10923 GCA_032468015.1 Mimophis mahfalensis
GGAGGGGTGGGAAATTGGAAAATGTATTTGTAAAACTGTTTAATAAAAAAAAAAGAGTAGCCCAGAAGGTAGCCCATTACAGTAATCCATTCAAGGAGTGACCAGGGCACAAGTAACTGCAAGCAGAACCTTCCAATACAGGAAGAGGCTCAACTCTGCAACATGGAATTGCAAGGAAGCCCTCTGACTATGGTTGTTACCTGATCTTTGAGTAGGAGTTGTGAGTCCGAGAGAACCCCAGTTTATCCACCATGTCTGGGGCAGTGCAATCACATCCAGAACTAAAGATGAACCCCTGGAACCTGTATCTCCCCAAACCAAGAACCACTCAGTCTTGCTAGAACTTAGCTGAAGCCTGTTGAATACATACAGCCTCTATACACTGGGGCAGAATCTCAACAAGAGATGAGACATAAAGCTGGCTATTTCCAGCATAGTGATGATACCTCACCAAGTGAGTTCATGGGTGTCAAAGAGGTGGCCCATGAGCCAGATGGGTCACATGCCAGCCATGCCCACCCAAGCTCTGTGGAGGGGGAAACATCACAAAATGTTACATCATCAGGCAATGTGATGTGGCGAGTTTGACACCCGTGATGTATGTTGAGCAGGAATGGACAGAGTATCGAATCCTGAAAAATCCCCACCAGGCAGGGGATGAAGACAGGATCTTTTACTCCCAATCAACATTGACAGGAACCAACCCTAGAGAAAGAAGGAAAACAACACTACATACAGTATACCCAATACAGTGTACCCAGTTCCCAGAACTGGCTTGAAAATGATGCCATGATATCCAAAACAGAAGTCAAGGAGAACAAGGATGGAAGTGCTTCTCATACCCTGCTCATGCCAGAGGTCATCCCAAAGTACAATCAATGCTATTTGAATCCCATACCCAGGCCTGAAATCAACTGAAACCAGTCTAGACAATCAGTTTCATCCAGGATCCTTTAAAGCTATTGCGCAACCACCTACCCAATAACTTTCCCTAAAAAGAGAGAAATGAATACTAGACAAAATATGTCCTGTATGGTTACATCTAGCAATGGCTTCTTGTCAAGGAGGTGAATTGATATTTATTCCTGTTTTCAACAGACAGGGAAGTAAACATTATCATTCCTCTTTTTAAAAAAATAAGTCTCTGATGAGTTAATTAGCCCAGTTGATGATAATACAAAATAATCAAGGTTTAAAATATGAAAAAAAACTAAAACTGAACTAGCTAAATTTACCTAATTGTGGTTCTATTTAGCAGAAAGCAGACTCAATGATACTTGTCTCAGAATTGCAATCAAAGGAGCGTACTATGAATAATATTTTCCATTTGTCTAATACTTCAAGTGTTTATATGTCTGGTAATTATTATACCAAAACTCTTGGCAATTATATCCTCTGAGCATAATTATTCTTAAGTTGTGGATCAAGGCTGAAGCTGAAACCAAATAGTTGAACCAAACCCTTTTCAATAAGTACTCGGGAGTTTCTTCCCTAATGAAGCATTTACTTTCTCATCACAGTTGGTATTGGGAAAAAAGATATGTTATGTGCAGTTAGCATTGTTTATATTTAATTTTCAAGGTACTACTGTTTTGAATTTTATTTACATTAATTTGAAGTAGTTATGTGAGCCATTTAATCATCATCATTTTAGCCATCTATCCACTGCAGGATAAAGGCTTCTTCTACATGTTTCCAATCAATACAGTCCTGAGCTTTCTTTTGCTACTGGTAGTTTGTTTTAAATATATATTTTATAAGCCACCATATGAAAACACTGCACCTGAAAAACAAATTAGAAAATTTCCTAGTACTTTGAAGAGACTTAGTGAAGCAGAGACCTTCGTTAAGGATTGCAGTACACAAATCTATGCAGCAAAATTTATAGAAGTCTTAAGTACTGCCTACCCCCAAGTAAATGTGTTTGCAGAAGGGGCAATCTTGTGCCCAGTGGTTGATCCCTATAAATCGCAGCCACTAGTACAAGCCCAACTGCATTCACACAACCTGCTTGGCCAGAATAAACTATGGTTTCCACAATATTCTGCCTGTGAACCACATTCCAAGTCATAATCGACCACACAGATGCGATGAACACACCATGAAATAAGCCACAGCTTGGTAGGTTAACTTGTAACTAGGTCAGGCAAACTCAATCCGTCGAGCAGAAGAGCTGGAGATGATCAGCTGAGTTTTAAGACCTCGGTTTGAGGCTGCCTTATTACCAGTCCCACATTGGCCTGCCATAACTGCCTGGTTCACCTGCGTCTTTTACTTTTTCGCTTGTAATTGGGGAAAGAGGGCCAAAGCCGCAAGAACAGAACGCCCTCCGAAGTAGCGGGTAAAAAAGAGGAACCTAATTCGCAGCCACTTCATTCCGAACTAACCGAGTTCCATCAGCCCCGTAATGTGAGGGTTTGGTTGGGGGCCATTCTATTTTGAAATCTGACTACAATTCTTTATGTAATTCGGGCGAGCGAAGAGCCCTTTCTCCGACTCGCTTTGTACTAGCTTCCCAAAGAATTATTTTTATTTATTTATTTTTATTTTAATCCCATTTATATCCCGCCCTTCTCCGAAGACTCAGGGCGGCTTACAATGTGTTTTAGCAACATTATATTGCTGTGACAAAGCCGAGCATCCAGGAGAGGTTCCCGCCCCCCTCCCGCAGCCTGCAATGGTGCAGCCCACTCTTATCACCTCTTTCTGCTGTAAGCGTGGAGCCCGCCACTGTGCAGCGGGGGCGGGGGTGGACCGCGGGGCTGCGCGCCGCCCTAAGCGCGGCCAGCCTTAAGAACCGAGGCGGGAGAGCGCCGCTCGGCAAACTTAATGCCGGAGCTGCGACGCCGAGGGGCGGGGTTCGGCGCTCCTGCCTGCCGAAGCCGCTCGCGCCTGCCTCGCCGGGAGCGGCGACTTGCCTGAGCGCCCAGCGCCGTCGCCCGAGCGGAGCCTGTGCCCGGCGCGGCTGCTGCTGCTGCTGCAGTGGCTGCTGGCAGGAAGCAGCTCGGCGCGCCGCGAGGACGCAGGCGGGCCCGGGCGGCGCTCCAGGGGAGCCTGGCATGGCGCGACTGCGGCTCCTGCTCCTGGCCCTCTCCCCCGTCCCTGGGCTGTGCCTGGGAGACCGGAGCAGCAGCGCCATGGAGGAGATCGCCACGGAGAAAGAAGCGGAGGAGAGCCACCGGCAAGACAGCGTCAGCCTCCTGACCTTCATCCTCCTCCTCACCCTCACCATTCTCACCATCTGGCTTTTCAAGCATCGCCGTGTCCGCTTCCTCCACGAGACCGGCCTGGCCATGATCTACGGTGAGTCGCAGGCTCTGGGAGTAACGCCGCACCTGGGCATGCCCGCCGCCGCTGCTGCAGGCCGGCTCTCCGGGATCGCCGCTAAAGCCTGGAACCAGGTTCCCATTGAAAAGTAACCAATGCTGGGCGGGCACCTAAATACCTGCGAGCACGTCTCTCTGGGTCTCTAGAAAGCCTTTCTTTGCTTCCTTCGGTTTATTTGACGGATCGCAGGGCACAAATGGCAACCTGGCTTGTTTTTGTGCGTGTGAAACGCCGGTTCGCGGTCACTGCCGTGCCTCCCTCCTCCCCCAAACCCTTGGCGTGGCTTCATTCTTCCCTGATGACTTTTCAGCCCATCGGGGTTCATTATAAAATGAATATTATCCAGTCCTACCTGCTGTGTTCGCCCTGCCGGGGCCTTTAAATAGGAACTGGCAATACGATCTCTTAACACCATCGTTTGCTTTGTTATGTGCACAGATGTTTTACCTGTATTAGGAAGATGAATTGAGATAAATATTATGCAGGAAGGACAAATGTGTCCCTTCATCTTTACTTGGGGATTTAAATTCTTCCCTCCACGCCGTTCTGCTACAATTTAATCCACTTGCTGCATCAATTTGCGGTAGTTTCCTGTTCAATAAGTGGCCCTCCGGTAGGTTTGAGAAGAGGGTAGAATGTCCTAAAATTTGGGGACTTCCGGATGTTCTTTTGCTCAAGAAAATTCAATGGCATGACTTTTGCTGTCATTGGGTGTCGTTCTCCCCCCCCCCCCCAACTTCCAGTATGTGAAAGGTTGTAAGGGAGCTTTCTCAATGCATATTCTATTGTTTCTTTCTTATGATGTTCATTTTATGTTATATTAAAGTATTCTTTCCTTTTACATAACAAAAATAATATGAACTGTACCTTTTTGGATGCTGTTACTAGTTAGATAATCTTCTTAGTTCTTAGAGATGTGTTATTGTATTCTAAAATGTATCTATATTGAATTTTCAAGCCCTAACATGAAGGTTATTCATTAATGGAACAAATAAACATGAGGGGTGGAAGTTGTGGTCAGTGCCCTGTAGTTAATATTTGAATAGTGGCTTGTGATATGCTACTTTTGACTACCATGTACCTTATTTCTGCATTGTACGGATGAAATTTTGTTTGGTTATTGATAACTTGAAATCTGTAGAAGTTGAAACAAAATCTTTAAATGTGGATGCCTTTTTCCAGATCAACTAGATCTGTTTGTTTGTTTTAATCTTTGGCTTTTAGTGCTGTTTTTTTTTCCTCTCTCTCTCTGATTGTACTGGAACTTGATACTAGGAAAGATTACACAATATATCGTAATCCATTGTGAGTGATTAGGCAACCAAATGAACAGTATACTCTTCAGGGGGTTTCGGGATGCACAACCAAGTAAAAATGAGACCAGGGATCTATTTGTTCCTGCCATCTGAAGCAGCGCAGACTTGTGATCAGTTCAGTGCCCGCCAGATTTGATTAATGAGCAGTGCAGAGGTTTGTATGTGAATCGACAGTGACAGCATTTAACCTTGTGATGATTTGCTTATTTGCAGTATTCAAATTTGGGTCACCTTTTAAGCTTTGTGTTTAATGATGGTAGCTGGCATAGGGAAAAAAGACCTAAGAACCGGCAACTGTCTCTGTTTAACTTTTCTCTGATAGAGACGCATATTCTGGTAAAGATCCACCAATAGATGTTTACCCAGAGCAAAAAAAGCATATTTCTTCTCCAGTAGCTACTCAGTGCCTTCTTAAAAGTTACCGTAACTGCTTTGGAAAGTTATGGAATTTTCCTCTTCTGAGGTTTCCCAGTTTTGACACTTTCTTTAGTCACTTGTTCCTTGCTGCATTGGTGTGTGATACTGTAGCTGTATTTAAAAAATAAATAAATGCCCCAGATCCCTGCAGATCTTGAAAGACAGATCAGAACACTATAATCCTGCCTAGCTGATTCAGAAATAAGCACCTTGAGCTCAACAGTACTTTTCTCTTTATTGTAACCATTTTCATCTCTTGTTTTTCGGGCTTTATGTGTACAACTTTGTAGAAAACCACTGTATTAAATTCAGTGCCAGGATTCAAAAATTTTTACTACTGTTTTGTGGGCATGGCTTAGTGGGCGTGGCTATGCTGTCGGCCAATCAGTGGTGGTATTTGCCACTGTCGGCCAATCAGAGGTGGTATATGCTGGTTCTCTGAACCAGTCACAATTATTGCTACTGGTTCTCTGGAACTTGTCGGAACTGGCTGAATACCAGCTCTGATTAAATTATTCATGCACTGGAAGTATATCCCATTTTTCCTCAGGAGGTCAGAGGGCCACTGTAGGAATCCCTTTTCCGTCATGATGCCCAGATGAATTGCCCTGTGGCTGGGCTGAGTTATAACTGGACCAGTGTCCCCCACTGAGATTTTAGGGCTGAGGGTGAACATGATCCTACTCCTCTCATAACAAGGACTTCCTATAATTAGCAATCACAGAATAAACTCACCCCCTCCTCCATGAAGATATGTGGACTTCCTTAGAATTACCTTTTTGTCCATTTTTTTGAGAAGCCGCTCTTGTGGGATCTGGTTAGAATAATCTGCAGCACAACTAGTAAAGGAGAAAGGGCCACTGACATTTTTAAAAATAGCAGTGGGCTGCAAAGGAATACCTGTCACACTGAGCAGCTGTTGTGGTGGCTAACACAATAATGGCAGCACTGGAGCTAGCAGCACTGGTAAGTCCTGGAGGGATTGGATGTGCTTGGCAGTGTGTCCTTTGAAGCAGAAGCAGCAGCAGATCGTGCTTGGCAGCAGTAATGTGTAGTGGCAGCAAATTGAGGTTTTGTTTTGTTTTTTAAACTGGTAGGCTTCACAAGGCTTCTTGGAGGGCCCCATGTTATCCAGTCCTAGTTTAGGAGGCAATATATAGGTTTTAGGGGATCAGTGGCTAAGACGCTGAGCTTGTTGACCAGAAAGGTCGGCAGTTCAGCGGTTCGAATCCCAAGTGCTGCATAACGGAGCGAGCTCCCATTACTTATCCCAGCTTCTGCCAACCTAGCAGTTCAAAAGCATGTAAAAATGCAAGTAGAAAAATAGGGACCACCTTTGGTGGGAAGGTAACAGCGTTCCGTGCACCTTCAGCGTTTAGTCATGCCAGCCACATGACCACAGAGACGTCTTTGGACAGCGCTGGCTCTTTGGCTTGGAAACAGAGATGAGCACCACCCCCTAGAATCGGGAACGACTAGCACATATATGCAAGGGGAACCTTTACCTTTACCTTTATATAGGTTTTATTCTACACAAGAAGTTTTAAAATTAGTAATATTTGTAGAATGCACAGATAGATATCAGTAGGCTATATATTTAACCTTTGTGGGTATTAGTCTATATCTGTACCAGATTTTTTTTATTTTTTGAAACTGTCTTCACAATTATAACACTTTGTCTTACTATACTGTCTTTTCTAACATCTTTTTTGTTAAGTTTTTATTGTTATAAAATCAAAAAAATCGACAGGTGCTTTATATTTTCATAAGGAGAGGGTTGCAAAACAGAATAACGTTCACTTTGTTTAGGTAATGCCTTCAGAGTATATTGTACTTTTAAATTATATAAACAAAAACATGTTTTGACCGAGGATGCTTCAACCTAAATTGACAATAAAATGAGGAAGACAAGTCAGCAGGTGCAGTTATACAAACTTAAGTTTTGTGTCTATTGTAGAACAAGAAACAAATTCAACTTTCCCCTCTAAAATAATATCTAGGTTCAGCTGGACTTAATTCTTTTAACGTTATCAGTTATGTGATATACTACAATATCAATATCAAAATATCTATCTTTCACTGTCGTATAAATGTACAATGATTATGATTTGAAGCTTCAAATATAGTTAGTGTCCTCTTCCCACTGTTTGTGACGGATAAAGAATCTCAAGATTGTGGGTTGCCTTCCTTGGCACTGGATGGCCACTGGAAAGTTGTATTTATGTGTATGATAAATCTGTGCTGAATCACAGGCTCCTGACTTGGCTTCAAATTGACTCACTCTGTTGATTAAACTTTGTGTGTCCTTTTACATACAATTATAGAATAGGAAGAGTGCAGAATTCAGCTATTCTAACCTGCCTGTTCGGTGCAGGATTTGCTAGAGCATTTGGGATGGAGGGTTATCTAGACACTGTTTGAAGATCTCCAGTGACAGGAACCTATCATTCCAGAAAGCCACTGATAGATAGCTCCTAATGTTAAGAAAATTCCTCCAAAAGTCTAACCCGGCTGTTCCTTTTAATTTCATCCCATTTGTCCTGCCATGTAGGGCAATAGAAAGCAGGCTAACTCTTCTCTATAGATAGTTATTAACGTACAACTGTAATGGAGCCCAGGATTCCACCGTAAGTCATGATAGTCATACGTCAAAGCACTTATGTAACCAACTCATTTTTATGACCTTTTTTTGCAGCAGTCATAGAGCGAACACAGTGCTCCGAAAGCAAATGTGGTGTCTATAAAGCAAGTTCTTTCCTACAATTGCTTTTTCTTTGCTAGAAATCAGCCAAAATGGCTGGAATTTGGCAAAGAACAGTATTAATCATGGTCATAGGGCCATGGAACACTGGAACTGGCTGTAAAATTGGGCTAATTGCCAAAGACACAAAATAGAGTCATGTAACTGTGGGTGCATATGGGTGCACATGGCACTGTCATAACTCGACAACCAGGTTGCTGGTTCAACCTGAGGGGGTCTGTCATAGCTTCAGTCGCTAAACAACCAATTGTTAAGCAACCTGTACAGGTAGTTCTCAGTTTACAATTATTAATTTAGTGACCATTCAAAGTTCCTGAAGAAAGTGACTGATGACCATTTTTCATATAATCCTTGCAATATCCTCATGGTCACATGATCAGAATTCGGTCACCCAGCAACTAGCATGTGTTTATGACGGTTGCAGCGTCCAGGGGGACATGTGATCCCCTCTTGCGACCTTGTGACAAACGAAGTCAGTGGGGAAGCCAGATTCACTTAACCGTGTTGCTCACTTAACGTCTTCAGTGATTCACTTAACAACTGTGGCAAGAGAGATTGTAAGATGAGGCAAAACTCATTTTCAATGAGTTTACCAGTAGACATTTTGGGCTCCATTGTGGTTGTAAGTCAAGGTCTACCTCTTGCTCAGCCTTAGCAACTTAAAAGGTGCTGACTGAGGAATTCTGAGAGTTGAAGTCCATACATCTTAAAGTTGTCAAGGTTGAGAAATCCTGTATAGGACAACCCTTTAAGATATCGGAAGAGTTCAACAATGTCTTTTCTCAGCCATCTTTTCTCTCTTGGTGATTAAGGCAAGCTCTAATTCCATTTCTGTGTGGGGAAAACTTGTCCTCCAAGTGTTGCAGCATTATAATACCTACCATTTCTACATTGAAATGCTTCTTGAAGCTACTGTCAGTGTAGGTCAGCAATGTCCAGAGGACAATAAGTTATATTCACCTACATTAATGTCTACAGCCATGGTATTTTGGTGATTTGAGAAATGTTATATTCTATTGCATAGTGCTTTTATGGGTTGTATCTTGAGTGTGACAATAAGAGCTCTCTTGTTTTTGAGACCCTAATTTTAAAAAAAAATGGCAGTCAGAATTTTTAATGTTCCTTGTGTTGTAATCCTATATATGGTTGAAACAGTGAAACTAAGCTTCACTCCTGTAACTTCATGGCCATCACTGAATAGTTTGCTTGCAACATATAGAAACAGTTGGCTATTCTTTGTCATGTTTGAAAAGCACAGCTTACCGGTAGCCTTTGATTTACA
Organism: Mimophis mahfalensis; assembly: GCA_032468015.1. NCBI lineage: Eukaryota > Metazoa > Chordata > Lepidosauria > Squamata > Mimophis > Mimophis mahfalensis. The sequence continues at coordinate 9,104 of JANHFR010005708.1, forward strand.
GATGCTTTATCATCCTGGCAGAATCCTACTCAGCTTTCTAAATCAGCCAGCCTATTAGGTGTTGCATAGCATAAATTTCTTAAATTTACTGTGGCTTGCCCTGGCATTTTAAAATTGCTTTTCCATTATAAGGGAACATCAGAAACCACAGAATCAGTGGCCACGAGTGTTCATTTGTTTATCTGAACAAAAATTCTTTTGAGTAAAAGTAGTTACACAAGACCAGGACAGCTTTTATGTTTAAAGAAAAAACTGCTAGGAGACCTTAAAATAATTCCTTGTTTTCTAGTTTATTTGGCAGCTTGACCTTGTTAAAAGTGCGCTGTTAATCTATTCTGGCTTGTTTTATCTTGATGTGATATACCCACCCAGCCATTGTGGCTCCTAAGCCATTGTTTTTGTTGGAGGATGGGCTCATCCCTTATGTTAAATTAACACCAAGTGCTATGTTATGGATTAGTGCCTTTATCAGTCAAAATTCTATTCTTGCTTGTTAAAGACTTAAGGTATTAAAAATATTCAATTCTATTTTTTTTCCTTTTTAGATTTTAAACTCTGCAGTTTTTCCTCAATAGCTTCTTGTAACCCCAGTCCCCATCTTTAAAATAGGATACAAGCTTTATATCTAGGAATTGGAAATGTTTTTTACAGTAATAATGGGATAAGAGGGTTGAAGGCAAAACGTGATTTATTTTTTCAGAATTGATAGAGAAGACTGGCACAATAGTTGGCTCAGTTCCATGAAAACCATGAAATTTGTTAAGATAACTATGCTAGCTTTTAAATGTAAATGCCTATTGAAGATAAAGCATTGTCTGATGACAAAGCGGCTGAAATCTCAGAATTGCAGAAGGGTAGAAGATAGCAGAAATTGGAAAGAAGTAGTCAGAGTTGGCTGAAGGAAGACATGTGAAGTGTTCTTTATTTTCCCTTTTCTTGCTGTTAAAGAAGAAATGGTAACCCTTTTCTCTGCAAACAACCAAAACCTGATAATACCATTATGCTGACTGAAATTCAAGCAGGAAGTACTGCCATTCTGGTTAGCAGTGCACAGTTGCAGCCGGTTAACTTACACACATTCATATTGTTACTTTCCTATGTGACGATCCAGATAGTCCTTGACCTATAACAGTTCATTTAGTGACTGTTCAAAGTTACAACGGCACTGAAAAAAACGATTTACGACTGTTTTTCGCATACAACCATTGCAGCATCCCCATGGTCACGTGATCCAAATTGAGGTGCTTAGCAACTGGTTCATATTTATGACAGTTGCCGTGTCCCAGGGTCATGTGATCAGTTTTTGTGACCTTCTAACAAGCACAGTCAATGGACAAGCCAGATTCACTTAACAACCATGTTAGTAATTTAACACCTTCAGTGATTCACTTAACAACTATGGCAAGAAAGGTCACAAAATGGGGCAAAACCCACTTAGCAGATGTCTCACTTAACAAAAAAAATATTAAAGCATTACTGCAATGAAGTGTCATTAAAAGCTAAACTTCCTAAAGCCTGGAAGGAAGCCTACATTACATTAATACCTAAAGGGGGTACAGACCTCCAACAGATAAAAAAAGCTATAGACCAATGTCACCATTAAACGTAGACTATAAAATATTGGTCTCCATAATTTCAGAAAGGCTAAAAAGATTTTTAAATGAATTCATATACCCTGATCAGAATGGGTTTTTTTACCCAAAAGACAACTGAAAAATAAGACCCTCGGTGGTGCAGCGGATTAAGTGCTATTAAGTAGCACTTAGCTGCCAGCTGCCTGCAATTAAGGCGAGTTCAAATGTCACCAGGCTCAAGGTTGA
>JANHFR010005709.1:34520-46330 GCA_032468015.1 Mimophis mahfalensis
ATTCCTGAGCTAACATGACTGGAAGAGGAATTCTGGGAGTAGAAGTCCACAAGTCATAAAAGAGCCAAGTTTGCCTATCCCTGCTCTAACAGGTCTTATGGATGGACAAATAAACAATACTGTACACTGAGATGTTTTCCCAAGAAGCTGCCATCTGGACAAGTTCATAACTCAGAAAAAGCCAAGTTACTTTGGATAGAATTCTCTCTGGACATGCTACATACAAGGTGAACACTCTATACAGCTCATTATTGAATAGCTAATTCTCAGCAGGTGTGATAACCTCCAGAGTGTGTCTTCACTAGATTATAGCTGACAGGCTATGGCATGACAAAGCAGATGTTCCAACAGAGAATATCAATCTAAATTAGAAAAAAAAAATCTAAAGTTCTCTACTTCAGTCATTTTTCATACTTTGTATCAGAATCCAATCTCCCCATTCCCCCCTGTAGTGCCTTCTCCAAAAAATTTCTGTTTTTAGCAGACAATAGAGTGAGGAAGCTGAGCAGGTATCTTTTAGAAAAGCTTTCTTAAAACTGCATTGAATACTGAAAAAACTTTGTTACTGGACTTGCTCTGTGCTTCATTCGCTATGAAGTATTGCTTTAAAATGAATTCAATGTATGGAGGATGATGAAGTGAACATTTCAATCTTTACAGTTTTTAGAGGATCTTGTAAGTTGGGCAATAGGGAACCAATCTATATCTATAAAATAGAAGTGTTTGTTGTCAGTGTTTGTACATATGTCCTGAACAGGCTCTTTCACCCATGCACTAAAGTGTCGGAAACTTGACAAGCCCCTACTTTGAACTCCAGAGACAAGCACTGGGGGGTCAGGAATGCGGTTGACCAGTCTTTGTCCCCCAAAAGGGTGCCAAAATGGACATCCCCACACCTCTACAGCAGAAAACCTGTATTGAGCATTTGCAGGGGGTTACCAGGCAAGGCATGCAAATCAGAGGCTCTCCAGCCAAAGAGGCAAGCCATACAAATCGGGCAAAGGCAGCTAGGAATTGTAGGCTGCAGCATTCCCTGCTTAGGCCAAAAAGCCAGGTTATTGGCTAGTGCCTTAGCATGTATGTAATGACATCATGCTGCAATCTACAGACGTGTGAAGCAAAAATCTGAATTCAGGCTCTTAACTTTGATTCCAAATGATTCAGATGGATTTTTTGTATGCAAGGCACTAAATCATAGTGAATGGAATCCTCAAATTGATTAAAGGATTCAAACTGCAAATTCAGATCAACTTGACTCCTGAAATTGAATTGCAAATTTCAATTGCATCAATTCCAGAGAATGAATGGCAAGTTAAATAGGATCTTGGATGGTTGATACCACCACTAATTGGCTCCATCTAGTTTTCCCTAGCAATTGTTCTGCAGGAGTGTTTCAAATAAATTGGTGTTTTTGGAATTTTCTATCCTAGATAGATGTTATTTGTACACTGCCCTGATTATTTCAGAGGAAGTTTAGGGAAACATTTTATCAATAAGTAAAAAGACTTGAGAGGCTTCTGTGACCTATACTTTATTCATGAACTATTTCAGAAATATTACAGATTTTGAGAATGTCGTTAAGAAGCTGTAAAGAAGCTTAAGAAGAAGAAATACAATGATTAAAAAGGAGATGGGAACTCTTACTCCTGTTCATTTCATTTGCCAAGATGGCCCAGGGAAAATGACATCTGTGTTGGCATATCCAATTCTTGGATATTTTTTCAATAAAATTAGCATTGGTCATTAACATTAATGTAATGATATTCTCAGTTATCCAGCTGAAGAAACTTCTTGGATGAGAAGCAAACTGTCTTTAAGGAAAAAAACTGGCTGCCTATTGAAAAAGCACCTTTGAGATATTGGTCATTAATGTTGTCATTAAACTTCAGAAACCAATACGTGTTTTTTTTAATTTCCATTTATATGCCACCCTTCTCCAGAGACTCAGGGTGGCTTACAATGCACTATAGCAATTGCCTTCATTCTTTGTATAGACCAGCTTATTAGGGCTTTCGGGGGGCCCTAAGCGGTGTTTTACAAAGTCAGCTTATTGACTTACAAAGTCAACTTATTGCCCCCAACAATCTGGGTCCTCAATTTACCTACCTCAGAGGGATGGAAGGCTGAGTCAACCTTCAGCCTGGTGAGATTAGAACTTGCAGCAATTGCAAGCAGCTGGCAGCTAAGTGCAAGCACTTAGTCCACTGCTCCACCTTTTCCCAAATAATATTAAATAGATTACCTAATCAGCAAATTCTGGATTTCTCATTTTCTTAGCATGCTATTTTTTTAGGTCTTTGCTTAATCTTGTATTTGAGAATAAGCAGAATGTATTGGTTCTCAGTTTAAGATTATTTGACCTGTAGATACTCCAATTTCAGGTGCCAGTTGAATTTTGGCAATGCTTGTAGAATAGACAGGTTAATGAAAAGTTGAACCTCTAGCTTTCCCTCTTCTTTCAAGGCAATATAAACCCCATAAGGGGCTAGTTTGCAAATGTTCTCACCTGGAATCCTATGAAAAGGAAAAGGTACAGGATAACAGGAAACATAATTAGTTTTCATTGTTATGAAAAGTGGCTGTTGATCGTCAGCTGTCTGAAGATTATCCCACATATTATAAAATCGATGTCCACTTAGAGTCATTCAATCAGTCACACGCTCTTTCCATTATTCCTTGCATCCTACTTAGTCCAATAACTAGATAGGAGAATCTGAAGTTTCTTGGCACAGAGCCACATCTATCTCCAAGCTACAACAGTTCCAAAAAGGCTCTATGCCCATTTGCACAACCCAGGTTACCCTGAGGACACAGATAAACCTGCACCATCCAGTCAGAGCTGAAGAAGCTGCTTGTATAAGTGAAATGTCTTCAAAGAAAAACAAGAAAATCCCGTTGACTCTTGAAAAAGCACCTTTGGGACAAATACGAGTTGGATGACTGAGAATCTCCATAGATATTATTTCTGTCCGTCAAATTAATCAGTCTCATTTCCTGAACATGGTTTTCTTACAGCAGTTGCTTTCTAAGAGGTGTCTAGCTGTTTGACTATTTTTCTAGAGATAACAGCATTTTTAAACTTACAAACTTTCTCTAGAGTCTTGCCCCTGAAGTCTTTTTTTTCATACTTTTTTTATTATTTTCCTTTTTTTAACACATTGTCTCATTGCGCTAACAAAGTTGTTTCCAGGCATCACTTACATCTGTCCAATTTGTCATTAGTCACATCTCTACTTCTTATTTTAATATCTTTTAACAATTAAAATCAACGTGTTAGTAATTATTCTCCCAATTTCTGTCCCTGTTATAACTTTGAATTCTTCTTAAAATAAATTGACATAAGTCATTTTAGTAAATAAATTGACATTAATAATTTCCCTTTTACACAATTCACTTAAAATTTTTCCCATACCCATTCAATCTGTTCCAACAACAGTCTCTAATCATCTTAATTTTATAATTATTCCATTGTTCTCTAGATATCTCAATTTTATCTATATAATTGATATAACTCTTTTCAGTAAATAAACTGACATTAATAATTTCCCTTTTATACAATTCATTTAAAAATTTTCCCATACCCATTTAATCTGTTCCAGCAACAATCTCTTACCATTTTAATTTTATAATTCCAATTTATGTCTAGTACATATCTCAATTTTATCTATATCATCTTTAATTCTTGATTCAATGTATTTTCAGTTCTTTCAATTTATTTTTCAATTTTGCATTACCTTTTTTCAATGTCATAAGCAATACATGATAGAACTAGCTAAAATTCAATTAACTTTTATTCCAATAAGAATCTCTATTTAACTCTTAAATATAATCATCTTGTACTCTCTATCTACACCATCCATATTCTTAATTTAATAGATTCTCAGCTCATTTGGTTCTATATCATCATGATGTTCTTAATTCAATATATTCTTATTAATTAAATCTTCAAAATCATAAACATATTGCCATTATATTATTTAAAAGTATATAATACCGTTACCTAGGTTCTAATAATCTAATCCTTCTACCTTTACTTTAAACCAGTGGTTCTCAACCTGTGGGTCGGGACCCCTTTGGGGGTCGAACGACCGTTTCACAGGGGTCGCCTAAGACCACTGGAAAACACATATTTCAATACAAATACAGGTGTATGTGAAAATAATTTTATGGCTGGGGGTCACCACAACATGAGGAACTGTATTAAAAGGTCGCGGCATTAGGAAGATTGAGAACCACTGCTTTAAAATCTTCTGTAAATGTTTATTGCTAGAGTATTCCTCTCTCTAACCTTTTTCTAGCCTCATTTACAATCAAACCACATATAATCTTAATTAGCAGCTTTCTTCAACTGTCATTTCTTTTCCTCTTCAAGGCAATCAATGTCCATAATCTGTTTCTCCTAATCTGCCACCTGTCGCCATCTCTTTCCCCATCTCATTGTTTCCTCAGCTGGTTTAAAAAGTCCTTCTGCCTTTCTTGCTCCATTGCTACTTGCCATCATGTATATTTCATTTGGTATATCAAGCCAGTCTGCGCCTCCTCTTCTGGTGTCATTTCTGTCTTGTTACAGGCAATTCAACTTCTATATCTCAGAACCAAGATATCATTTTTCATCTCCTCCACTGACTCCAAAGGTTCCATTATTAATAACTCTTTTCTCCCATCTCAAAAAGATTTTATTTGCTGTGCTACACTTCCTGTGTGCTGCGCTAATCCATCTGTTCCCCCTTCTCTTCCATTTTCAAATCTACTGTGTCCACCTTGTCATTATCTTATTCTTTGGTGGTAGTTAGACAGTTTAAAACATTATTTCCATTGTATTATCAATCAAATTAAGCACTTTTAGGCAGATGGAGGATATTTTTGTGGGAGTAGAAGACATCCTGTCGAGTAATACCTCACTTTTCACCATCATTATCTCACAATCCTTTCTGCCAGCCTGGCAAACATTCCCTTTTTCAAAAGTATCTGACTTTCACTTCCCATATTTTTCTCCACGAAAATAGTTGACTGTTTCAATCAATACTCGGGAGTCACTTTAAGGTTAGTTATTTTGGAGCGGTGTCTTTTGAGTAAAAGATTTCTTCTTACCTGTCCACAGCCTCTGTTCACTCTTAGTCCATTCCCTCCTGCACATTCTTAATTCTGGCTGATACCAGGCTTCAGGGCAGCTATGTTCTAGCCGCCACTTGTCACCTGCTTTGGCAGAGGATTCCCTGGTCCAAGAGGAGAGATGCAGCTCTCCTCAACATACCAGGAGGTTCCCCTCTACTTCACTCGCCCTTCAAGGCAGTGAAGTCTCCATATGGAGCCCTCAAACAGGCAAGCTTCAGTGGTTGCAGTCCCTGCATCCAGGATCACCAGAAGCTCAGCCGGAAGTCTGCTGTCTTCATACCCTTAGTTCATGCCTGAGTCAGCATGTCTCCCCTACAATAGAAAACTGTCTTCTGGTACTCGAGGGACAGTCACAGAGATGAGCGAGTTGACTTATTCTCCAAAGCACCAGAAGGCAGGAAAGAAGTAATGAATGGAAGCTTGTTAAAGAGAGATCCAACCTAGAAATAAGGAGAAAATTTCTGATAGTTGAGAACAATTAGTCAAAGGAACAGCTTGTCTCCCTGAATTGTGGGTGCTCCATCTCTTGAGGTTTTCAAAAGTATACTGGACAGCCATTTGATGAGGATGGTACGGTCTCCTGCCTTGAGCAGGAGGTTGGACTAGAAGATTTCAGAGGTCCCTTCCAGACTTAATTGATCTAAAGATGATAGATGTTGATCTAATATGGTTTTCAACAATGGGCTACCTCTAGTTCCATTATTAGCTGATCCCTCCACTTCTACACAAGGAAAGTAAAAATATTTAAGTCTCCTGCTGTGTTTGCATTTTCTAAAGAACTCCCATGATAATATATCAAGAGATGATCATCCAGAGAAAATAAATATTTGAACAAACATGTAAAACCATCCTCCTTTTTGCTTCCTTTGCTGCTAGAATGAAAAAAAAAGTGCAATAAAGAAAATATCTAAAATAATTTCCAGTGAAATAATTTTCTGGACATCTAATAAAACTTGTCAGTAACATTATTCCAGATTATTTTTTCCTGTCATTTCCATTTAAGCTATTAAGTGGCATTTAAATTTCTTTCAAATTCAATATTTGCAAACAAGTAAGCATCCATGGAAGAGTTGAACTGAACTGAACTGAAAATCATTTAGTTGAACAAAGGAGCAATGCCAAGGATACTGATGGGACCACTGTGGAATAAATACTGCACAGATTTCTGGTTTTAGATGTTTCTAAAGAAATACCATGTGTCTGCTCTGTAGATACCCTGATGTTCACTGAATAATTGAAAGGAGCTGCACTAGAATTTGCACTTGGATAGCAACTCACATGAATTCTCCAATTAGATTGTCAGGTTCCAAGTAATGCAACCAGTATAAAATGAATTCTGAGGCATTTCAGTTCCTCAAAGAACAAGTTTATTAGGATATACCATCTTGGCACTAACTGGTGGAAAGGTAGTACTGCAAGTTTCCTGGCCCTCCACGTCACTATAACTAGAATTTTCCCATTTTCCAAAACAATATGTCACATTGTCCAACCAGGATATCACATTGTCCAACCAGGACAATGTGAGATGGTTTCCTGGCAACTTCACTCCTCCTTCCTCCCTCCGAGCAGCCATTGGAACGTGGCTGACTCATCATCCAGCTACATTGTTTTGGTTGGGCTCCATCCACCTCAGCTCTCCCCCACTTCCAGTTCTCAAATGTGTCAAACTGAATTCATATGAATCTACCGCCTAACCAAATTCAGGGTTGACATTTCTGAGATGCCAATTTAAAACTTGGTTTGGAAACACTACAGGATGCCCTTTAACTAACTTACTGTCAGTTAAATTTATTTGTGATACAACCTATACTTTCTTAGCTAGAACCAAACTCTATCCCAGTCAATTGGACACGCTGTATGTAGGTTAGTTTCTCAACCTTCAAGGTGAAATTTATTATTATTTTTTTTGCTTTTCCTAGGTTTCAGGCTGGATTTAGAAATCAGATAGCATTGTCAAAAATAAATTTATGAAGTAAAATGGATGTTCTTTCCTGACAGTACAAATTACAAGATCAACTGTTATATTTCAATCCAGTTGTTCGGTTTACATCCTTACCTTCCCCCCCCCCCAGGACCTCCAAGCACACATACATGACACTGTTTTTCCATTTCCCCGCTCTTTTGTCCAAAGTCAGTATTGGAGGAAGTAGATTAGACCGACAGATGAGAACTCACTCAAAGTCACCTAGTGGGTGGCTGGGATTTTGAATGGTTGCTTAGCAACCAGTCATAACTCAAGGACTAGTTATATAGATTTGGGTAGAGTCTTTCATCATTTCATTTCATGCACCGGCATCAGAATCTGGGCTTCTGGACAACCTTTTGAATCAATCTAATCTCAAGTCGGGTAGGTCAGATGAGAAACCCCCAGCACTCTGGAGAACATCTCTTGAAAATTTCTGTGGATATCCTGAGGTTTATCAAAACACTAGTTGGCATTTTTCAAAGGTATGTTTGGTTGGCATTTCCCTGCTACTTTTTGTTTAGTTTAGTTTGGCTTGGTTCTATGAATACAATCCATACATAGAAGACTGCAAGATTTAGGCATCAGTTTGAATCTAATTACTAGTTTGTTGAATGATGGCTTCTCTGAATGTTCTGCACCCACTGCCAATAGCAAATAATTTCACAAAAGCAGAAGAGATGGGAGTCTAGCAGGCAAGCTAAATTCCCACATTATGCTATTTAACCTCAACAGCACTTTAACAGTAAATAAGCATTGACCTCATGTGAACTTTATTGAAAAGAATGTAAAAAAACAATTTCTCTTTCCTTTTTGTAGCCCCTTTTTCACTAATTTATCACTTTTCCTTAGTTTCTTTACTTTAAAAAAAATGGGTGGCTTTTGTTTTCTTAAAATTCTTTAATAAATACTTATATAAAAATGTGACATTGATGTTGTTGTTACAGAAGTATGTAATTCTCCTTAACATCAGCATTTGTTCCTGAAGATGGAAAATAACCAATCTGACTCAGGTTTTAAAAGGAATTAAGGTGTAACAGAAGAAAAAAAAAAGCTAATTAACTTAATATCTCTTCCAGGGATAATGCCTGAAAGTATTATTGCAAAGAAATACAGGCCTGGCCTTGAAAATGGAAAAGAATGGGCAAAATTGTTCAGGGAAGAGATTCAGAAAAGATTATTCAGTCCTGAGAAAGAGGGAATTGCAAGAAAGAAGTGCAACATAACCCTGCCTTGATTATACCAAAGTTGGAGTAGAGAGAAATTGTGCCAGGCTTTCAAGTATCTATCCTTTTTCTACCCTACAGCCATAAAGGGTCTTCCTGGAATCACTGCTGTGTCTGTTTCTTGGTCTTGCCTGGCTTTCAGAAAATAAGTTTTTTGTTTTTTTTTTAAAAGAGAAAATAATGATAGAAAAGAAAATAAATAATCACACAGAAGAATATTGGAATTCAAAGTCACCCATTGAAGGTAAATGCAGAGAAATTCAGCGCTGATAGAAGGAAATGCTTTTTTCCCCAAAGAGTTGTCTGATTTCATAAGAAGTCATTTGACCTTTCTTTCCTAACCTGAATTATATATAAAGTTGTTCTTGTTTTGAGAATCGTTGGTTCCTTATCAATGTAAGTGTTTTATTCTTACTCCTATTTTATTCCATCTCCTCCTCCTCCTCTTCCTCCTTTGGACTTGGAGGGTATTAGCACATCTCCCTCCACCCGCTAGAGTTGTGGAAGACTGGAAGGGTATTGCATCCCTCCTTTTGCTTCTGTTTCTTCATTGGCAGGGCCTGACAAAGTGTTCCCCCTTTTGAACCTCTCTATGGTATAACTATCTATGAAGGGCTCACTTAATTCACGAATGTTTCAAACTCTGAGGTCCTGCAGAATTGGGTTCCAAGAAAGCTCAACAGTTCCAAGCTCCACACCCATTTGCACAACCCAGGTGACCCTGAGAACACTGATAAACCTCCAAGTGGCCTCTACGACCCTCTAAAAGAATGTGAACAACCAGCTGCCTGCAAGGAATATAAATCCTTCCATTCCCTACCATTCAGTCAGAGCTGAAAAAGCTTGTTGCATGAGAAGCAAAACATCTTAAAAGAAAAACAAGTCCAGTTGTCTTCTGAAAAAGCACCTTTGAGACAAATCAGTATCAATATAGGCCTTGTGTTCACTGTTGTTAGTTGTGAAGTCCGACCCATCATGTGTCCGACCCATCACGACCCCATAAACAACATTCCTCCAGACCTTCCTGTCCATCCCCCAGAGTCCATTTAAGCTCATACCGACTGCTTCACTGACTCCATCCAGCCATCTCATCCTATGTCGCCCCCTTCTTCTTTTGCCCTCAATCATTCCCAGCATTAGGCTCTTCTCCAGTGAGTCCTTCCTTCTCATTTGGTGGCCAAAGTATTTGAGGCCAAAGTGTTTGTGTTCACTAGTACAACTTTATTTAACAACTAATTTAGTTCTAGCTCTCCACTTCAGGGGTTCAACTTCTGAAATTTCTGATGAAATCTCACCTCTAGGCAAAATAGGCAGCATATAACTTTACCTAATAAATAAATGAGCAGGCAGAGGGCAAGGAAAAAAGCAATGAAACCGAACAACATCTTCTTCCTCTCTGGCCCATTACTTTGCTCTAATACCTTGAATTGATTGATATACCAGCAGATGTGGATTAGTGTACACCTCTACAGTGCCCTGACAAATGAGTTCATCCCACATTTCATCAAATATTTCAGATGAATCAGTCCATTAAGTCTTCTTCATTCCAGCACACATCTTAAGGTAACAGGACTGAACCATTGCTGATTTGATCTATGGTTAGTAGAAAAGTGTAAGAAGAACTTTAACATACTTTAATTACATAAATATAGACTCTTCTTCTAAAAATTTAGGGAGTAGGAATTAGCAGTTCTTAACCTCACATAAATTCCCATTCTCCAGAAAGTTAAACCTGAAGTAAGTAACTAGCTACCAGCCAAAACTTTCAGACTTAGTACAACTAGAAATGTTGTTGAGTAGACAAGTCAAATATACACAGAGGTTCTGTGTCCTGCCTGTTGTAGAACATAGGAATGTATACAGATGTCAGTTCCAAAGTTTAAACACTCATAGGGTGATTCAGAGTCACTCCATCTTCCTAAATTGAGTCTAGGCCCTAGGCCAACTTCAGGACAGCATTACTTGGTTAATTGGTTGTCTGGGTAGAGATGTATAACTGGATATCCTAAGCTTGTGGGAGTCTTGAAGCACTCCACATTGCTGGGATCAAGGGCTTGGCCTCTGTCTCCCCACCAACACTAACTGGGCTTTACCACAGTGGAAGGAGAACCACTACAAAACTGTCCTCTATTTCCAATTCCCAGAGCCCCTCTAGAAGCATGGTATCATTTATGATACCAAACTTCACTGATAGATCCAGGATGCCCAGGACAAGAGTATCATCAGGTCCTCCATAAGTTATCAACAAGCACAATCAACACTGTCTTAGTATCAGGGTTCTGAGTAATGCACCCATTGAAAGCAGAACTCTGAGGCAGGTAGATTCCTCAAAGAACATGTTTATTGGATACATCATATTGGCACAGCTGGTGAAAACCAATTCTAAAAGTTCCTGTGGTTTTCACCTAATTAAAAGAGCACAAGTTCCCACTCCCAGATGTCAATGATCACATTGTCCAATGAAAGTAGCTGGCAGGCTGCTTGGTCACTCCTCCTTCAACAGCCACCTGTTACATTGACCTTGGGTCCCACAGGAAAACTTTTTGTTTTGACAGCTGGTCCACCTACTTCCCCCTCTCTGCGTTTGTGGCAACTATGAAGCTGCAAAAGATACCTTCAGCCAGGTTCACTTCAGAGTTGACATGAGCTGATCTCCAGAAGCATGGTATCATCTATGATACCAAACATCAGTGATAGATCCAGGATGCCCAGGACAATAGTATCATCAGGTCCTCCATAGGATATCAACATGAACAACCAACACTGTGCTGTAACCCATCCTGGACCCCAGATGAAATAGCTTCAGGTAGTCTTCATCCCTGGCTACCTGAAGCTAAGAACCTACTACCTCCTTAGACGGGGAAAATGGGTACTGGATGAAAGTTGCTTACAGTGAGATTCAAGGTTGAAATCCTCTTAAGAAGGCAGGCAGGTAGCCTTCAAGGCAGGTAGCACCATCATCTCCCATCCCTTAAGCTCAGAATTGCTTGCTTCATGGCTCTGTAGTTTTTGAATCACAATTTGCTCTACTCTGTCAATATGAATTCCATCTTGTTGTGAGTCTTTGCCAACAGGATGCCACACAGATGGTGACCTTCCAGAAATAGAAACTGAGATTTGATTCTTTGGGTTTAGAAAGGGGTGAGAAATCGAATCTTATTAGACTTTTTAAACAGTAGTTTAAAGGTAGTTTCATACAATAGTACCAAATAATAAAGGGAGAACACATGTTGCAAACTGACATGAACTTTGTCACAAATGTGCAACTCAAGAAAATATTGCCAATATGTACAATTATGTGTACATTGCAGTAGAATATGTAAGGAATGAATATGTATGGAAAAGTTTGGATGAACACGTATGAACAAGCCAGTTTGATGTAGTGATTAAGGAACCAGATTAGAAACCAGACTGTTCAAATCCCATAGGTGCGGGAGCACCTCCTGCCGGCTTCAGCTCCCCACCGCCCAGTTCGCGCTCACAGAGTTGGCCTCCTCTGGGTGCCG
>JANHFR010005712.1:0-10471 GCA_032468015.1 Mimophis mahfalensis
GGGGGAGAAAAAGCCAGATTCATTTAATAACCATATTACTAACTTAACTGCAGTGATTCACTTAACAACCATAGCAAGCAAGGTGGTAAAATGGGGCAAAACTGACTTAACTGTTTCACTTAGGCAGGAGATATTTTGGGTTCAATTGTCCTAAGTGGTAACCTGTAGTAATATAACCATCTCTATGCCCAAATACAGAAGGTCGGATGGGATAGGGGTGGATATAGGGTGGTGGTGGTTGCAATTTGCAGGTTCCTTGTGGCTTCAGGTGAATAGATCCCATCAATTTCTCCAGGGTGTGGAAACCCATGCTCAGATCAGTTCAGAAATCTAGTGGATCACTGCCCCATGATGTCCCAGTGTTTCTCATTTAAAAAACACAGAATCTTCACAGTGCTTTAGTCTGTCAAAAGTGAATGATGTCTAATCTCTCAACGATTAGGACTAGTAACATCTAAATAATGAAGGTGACTGTAAGATGGCTGGCCATACATGCTGAACGAAAGTACAAAAATTAAATTAAAATGTCTCTCCATCACAAGTAATCCTGCCTTAGAAAGATGGAAAGTTCAGCTGTTTTAAGGGGAATAAATGAAGAGGTGAGCCAGGAAACAGAGAATGATGCCAGGATGTTGATATTCATCCATTACAGCCGGGATGGCTGATCTGGTCATATGTGGAATAATCCTAAATCTTGTCCCTGACTTTCTGGAAGGCAGCTACTGGATAGTTGCTTGGTGAAACCCTGGTAGAAACCCTGAAGAAACCTACCAACGTGAAACCCGGGTAGAAACCATGAAGAAACATACCTACATCCAGCCGAAGCAGGAGTTCTCGGCATTCTGAATTATTTTCTAGCGTCTTCAGCAAATTGGTGGACTCCATCCTTTCTAACTGTATGTCCCAATAGATGTATATCTTCTGGTTGAAACTGACGTAGACCAGGCAAGGGCTGTTGTAGTCTCCTTTACAAGAATAGAAGCCTGGAGAGATGATGCCATTGTTAAGTCGAGGCTGCCAGAATTCGAGGCAAAAAAAATCGACGAGGTGGCCTGCCGAAATCCCCAAACAACTTTTCAAATCTTGTGAGGCCACCAGCATATTGTGTGATTTAACCTGGGAACATAGCTGGTCCACAGAAGCCCTCAAAACAAGGGAAGAATCCAGGGCTGGGATTCAACCAGTTCGCATCGGCTCAGGAGAACCGGTAGTTCCGGCGATGAATTGGCCCCTGCGCTATTCTGTCCTTTATTCCCCTTGTTTGAAGCCCAGCTTATAGGTGTGGTAGTGTGCACTGCCGTGTTTCAGCTGGTTTTCCTTACTGGGGATGCAGGAAAAGGTAAGTTTGCTTGCTTTTTTAAAAGGCAACACGCATGCTCACCGAACCGGTTGTTAAACCGGTTGAATCCCACCCCTGGCAGCATCTCTATTCTTCTGCAGAAACAGACAGCATTAGGGAAGAATCTGAGTGGGAGGAATTAATCTTTCATCCTTTAGCTGTACATAATGGCTGGTAGCTGCAAAGGCATCCCCCCCCCCCCCGCTTCCTGGATCAAGAAAGAGAATTTAGCTTTCTCTCTGACTTGCTAGCTATCTGTATTAAGGAACAATTATTTTGTATTGAGGATCATTCAACATGTGAATGACGAATTAAGCCAGACTTAGTGCAGAACAGCAAGCTGTTTTTGCCCACCTCAAATTTTAAGGAGCTACTTAAGCCAAGCTTGCAAAATGGTTATTATCTTGGGCATAGAGAAATTCGCTACTGCTCTAATACGTCAGGACTCTTTCTGGAAAACCTTGTATTTTTGGCATAGGTTTGGATCATGTATTTACATTTTTTTTTTTCAAAAAGGCCTGAAGCAGTGTTTCTCAATCTTTTATGTTTCTTATGACTCTGAATGTATTTTATGTTATTTTAGTTGTGTCTTATGATTCTTAAAGTCAATGAAGTTTAGAAACACTGGCCTAAATTATCAGTTTGAACTCAAAGGATTTCTTGTAAAGAAATATGATATTGGAGATTATTACAAATGGTACAAAAACAAGACAAATGGCAAAACTGACCACCACAAATCAAATGACAGATGGAGTCAGACCAGCCCACAGAAAGATAAAGCCAAGTAGTTGTTTCGTAGGCCAAGAAGAAAAACTGCACCTAAGGCCATGGGTTCATAGTCTCTCCCTAAAATGCATAAAGAATGGCGTTCACTTATAAACATTACTTAGGATTAGTAGACTTAGAGCCAGTTTCTGAGCTCCACTGAAATCATATTAGGCAATTGAGAATGGATTACATGTTTTGTTGTTGTACATACAAACTTCTTTAAGTGTGCTTTTGGCAGAAGTGCAAGAAAAAATATTTTCAATTGGTTCAAAATCCACTTTACTGAAACTGGAACTAATTTCCACTGTGTTCCAGATGCCAGATGCCAGCTGGCCCCAGAGATTGTATTGGTCAGAAGAGCTGGAATCTGACACCACCAATGTTTACATTCCCTCATCAGGGATCAGCAGAGGCATGCCAGAAGGCCAAAGAACCAAAACAGGTACAGTCCAGATACCCCATGATGCCCCTCCTCACCCAGCCGGCCAGATGTGCCTACCAGGAGGTTTTAATTCCCCACCATGGGGTGCTATCCTGGCCAGCAATGCCACAATATCAGTGGGCCCCAGCTCCTATGCACCCACCAATGCCATTCAGCCAGGCTGGGCCATGACAACAGCAATGTCCAGGCCAGAAACTACCTGGGATGCCCCCATGGCCACTCAGCAGCCAGCAGCCAGCAGCTGCAGGCCAACAGATTCCTGCTCTGCCGCCCGTTGCAGCCCCAGGTCAGCAGCAAGCCATTCCAGCAGGCCTTCCTCTTGACCAGCCAGCTCCACAAATGCAACCACCTCCTAGATTCAGAGCGACCTTTGATGGAACTCCAGGTAAGCTGGCCTATTTCCTTAGTAGAATATGGGCACACATTGATCAATATGGTCATCAATATCAGTCAGATCATGAACTGGTGTCTGCCATTGCTGATGGCTTGAATGAGGGTGATGCTTCACTATTTATTGCCCAGCTGCACGAAGAGGGAGCCCCAGAATTAGATGATGCTGATCTATTTGTTCAATTGCTGTGTATTTGATTTGAGGATTGAGACCGGGTAGGTGCAAACGAGGCTCTTTTAAAGGAGATGAAACAGGGCAACCAGCCACTCAAAGACTTTGTTTGGGATTTTAGGAGTACCTGGTACCCTAAGGCCATTGCCTGATCATATCCTCCTGCACTACTTCAAAAAAGCAATTGACCCAGAGGTGAGGAAAGCTTGCGGGATTCAGGGAGGACCTGAACAACTGCAAGATTGGTGTGACGTGGTCATCAAGCTGGTTAGAGGGATTTACCTCCATCAGAAGCCAGCCCCAAAGAAGCCAGCCAGGAGGCCTCTAATGTGACAACTTCCTGCTATCTCTCCTGAGTCATAACCTGCACCAGCGCCAGGCATCATTAAATGCTACAGATGCGGCCAACAGGGTCATAGAGCTTCTGAAGCTTAGCTGCAGCCCCTCTCCCTTGAGGCTGGCCTACACCAATGCCCAGAGGAAGAAAACCTTGCAGGAAGCCTCCTGACACTGGGTGGCTCATCCATCAAGCCGTAGAGGTTCCCCCTCTGTTGGAAGAGACTGAGGGATCTCTGGCTTTGGGGGATTTTCCCCGGGACTTTGGAGAAGAAAGTGATCCGATGGTGAGTGGGGTTATTCCTCCTTTCTCAGTAAAAATAAAACTGATAGTGCCAGACACTGGCAAAATGGGAGAATTAGAAGCCTTAATTGACACAGGGTGCTCCAGGTACTTGATAGGATTGCCAATAGTAAAACAGTTGGGCATAAAAATGCACACCCTGAGAACCCCTATTAGGTTCAAACAGGTGGATGGGACTCTAATTGGAGGGACTCCTCCCACACTGGTAACGGAATTAGTCAGACTGGAGATGGGGCAGCACCGAGAACTTCTGTGTTTCATAGTAGCCCCAAAAATGTTAGAGTCCATCATACTGGGTCTTGCACGGCTTGACAAATGGGCCCGAACTATCAAGTGGGAGGATGGATACAGGAAAATCATAATAGGAGTGGGACCCCTTACTCCTATTCCTCCCAAGGGGTCCCACACACCCCTGGGTCACCCCCCAGCGGGTTCAGCTGGTGCTGTATGAGGCAAAACCCAGGGGTCCCTACAATTCCTAGGGATTATAGAGACTTGGCTAAAGCATTCAGTGAGGAGGAGTGTGACCTCCTCCAGCCCCAAAGAGACACAGACTGTGCCACTGAAATTGAACCAGGCACAGCGTTGCCAAAACCTAGGATGTATGCCATGACCTCAGCAGAGATGAAGGAACTGAGGCAGTATATAGACTACAATTTGGCCAGGGGTTTCATAGAACCTGCCAACTCAAGTATAGCCACCCCATATTGTTTAAAGAGAAGAAAGATGGCAATTTGAGATTATGTTTCGATTATAGAAAAAATAATGCCATTTGCATAAAACAAACCTATCCACTTCCCCTCATGAAGGACTTACTAAACCACTTGGCAAAAGGCAAATTATTCACCAAACTAGACCTCAAGGGAACATACTACAGAGTGCACATTCTGTAGAGACAAATGGAAAAGTGCCTTTAATTGACCATTGGGGAGTTTTCAGTTCAAGCTCATGCCTTTTGGGCTGCAGAGTGCACCTGTGGTCTTCATGCAATTAATAAATGAAACCCTACATGACCATTTATACAAGGGGGTTCATGTTTATCTGGATGACATCCTTAGCTATAGTGACACCCTAGAAGAGCACGTCAAACTGTGTTGGAAAAACTGTTGGCCACTAAACTTTATGCAAAACTCCCCAAGTGTGAATTTCACAAAACCTCACTTGACTACTTGAGGTATTTCATTTCAAATCAAGGTGTTGAGATGGATCCAAACAAAGTGAAAGCAGTATTAGATTGGCAAGCCCTACGCACTTGCAAACAGTTACAGATCTTCCTGGGGTTCGCCAATTTCTACAGACAATTCATTCCAAACTTTGTTGAAGTGTCTCTGCCCCTAACAGAACTGCTAAAAACAGGGCCCTCTCCAGCAAAACCAAAGCCTTCACAGGCCATAGCATAGACCATGGATTGTCAGAGGGCTTTCGAAAAAATGAAAAGACTTTTTAAAAAGGAGCCTATTCTATGGCACCCTAACCCCAATAAGCCATTCATCGTGCAAGCTGATGCCAGTGATGTCACTATCACTGTGGTACTCCTCCAATATTCCGATAAAAGTAAATCAAGTTTCTTGAATTAAAGAGAACAGTGATTGACTGTGAAAATATTTTTGAATGACAGCTCAACAAATGTAAATCTTGTTTTCTGTTGTCAATAGCTACCAAGTGAAAGGTAAATCCTTGCTATTTCAGTTACTTTTCAACTAAGCAAGATGCACATTTAAACACAAACACTCGAACAATGAACAATAGAAATCAGGCCTAATAAAAACATTGGCACACACTCAGTTCTCCTACCATTTCCTGTGTTAATCGGCTTTTTATCAAATCTCCCAGTCTTCTGCACTCTTCCTGTGTTTGATATCTTTCTTGTTCAAGATCTCCAACAATCTTCTGTGTAGTTTCCAATTTTGCTTTCATTTCCATGATCTGCAACATGATACAAAACTATATTGTAAGATATATCTATACATGTATTTGTTTGTTGACTTATATTTGTGCCACCTATCTTCCCTACAAGGTGACTGTAGAAATGAATCTTTTAGTCTAAGATGTTCCATCAGGAAGCAGCAATTGGAAAACACAACAGCCCACTCAAAAACATAGAGGAAACCAATGGCAGCAAAACATATTTTAGTCAAGATCTAGGAAACCAGATGAAGATATAATAATCAACTAATATCACAGAGACAAGCTTATGTACAACTGACAAAATGGCTTGTGTTGTACAAGAAAAATCTTAGCTTCAGTCACAAAACTCCACAAGCTGCCTCTGTACTTCAATCCTTGAATATTTACAGTATAAATTATATCCTAATATTAAATGTATAAAGATTATTAAGTAGTCTTATGCATTGACATTGGAGTTACTAAATTACTCAAATATCATTTTCCACTTTTTGGCCATTTATTAAAATTTCTAATGTAAGGTTAGAAATGAAACACATGACTTTGTGAGTCTCTCTTCACTATGAGCTCATTTGAACACTGTCCATGGCACCATTTGAAAGATATTCAGCAATTGCTACATTGTCAGCTCATTTTTGTTTGCTTGCTTGTTTGCTATTTTCTTGCAGTAGCAGAAATGCCATATTTTTTCCCTAGAAGGTGCCTGAAGATGTATTATCTGGGAAACTGTGGGAGGAAAACTGATGGTTGTAACAGAAGTAGTGCAAAAGTCCCTAGTTGCTGTGATGTTTTCTTATTTCCCAGTCCTTGGTGTTTCAAAGAAAGTGAGAACTTAAGTATAGTAACCTAAGATTGGAATGCAGGAAACTATAATAGCCTGATGAAATAAAAGTATACTTTTTCAGCCACTAATAAAATCAAATTTAAAAGGCAACATTATTGTTACTGTTATTACATATCTATTTCTATTTTCTGTAACGGTTAAATGTCGCAGAAATGTCAGGTTTCTCTTGAAAACATTTGATAAAGTCAGTGGAGCTGAGAGGTTATGACTGGCCTAAAATCATTCCATGAGCTCCAAGGACAAAAGAAGGCCTGTATCTGAGTCTCTGGGTTCCCAATCCAAGACTAAACCATTGTCACTATTACTTATGAATATCCCCAACCAATTATTTTTCTGCAAATTTTATAGTAAAATAAAAGCTGGTGATTATCATTTAGTTTTAAGGATTACACTCTCGTGCCTTTATGTGTTCTGCAATCCTATTTTCTCTTTTCTGCTTGATATTACACTGTTTTAGATTGTTGGGGGCAATAGGCTGACTCTGTAAACCACTTAGAAAGGGCTGTAAAGCACTTGAAGCAGTATATATGTCTAAGTGCTATTGCTATTTAAGTTAAAGAAAAATAACTATACATCATAGAAAATAGATCATACTTTAAAACAAGTGTATCATTGTTATTTGTTTTACCTTTTTTTCATAATGCTGTTTCATCTGCCTGAAATGTTGATCCCATTGATTGTTCACTGACAAAAGCTGAAATGATTAAGCGATACTTAATACAATATTTTCACATTATTTTTAAATAATGTTACATTATTTTACCATATAATCTTTAAACTGCTATGCACTGTGGGTTTTACATTCCTCTACATTATTATATTAAATCCAAAGCAGTTTTTCAAACATCGTGTGTGTGTGTGTGTGTGTGTGTGTGTGTGTGTGTGTGTGTGTGTATTTGTGAGAAGTGTAGGCAATATTGAGATTTTATATTTAGTTTAGGCTTCAGCTTTAAATACCACCAGCTGAGTTTTAGAGAAGATAGGGAAAATATAGTTTTTAAACTACAGCTATTCAAACATTTAAAACATTACGGATTCTATCTTTCCCCAAGCTTTTCATTATGCAGTAGTCCTAAGCCAATGACCACAATTTAGCCCAAAATTTCTGTTACTAAGTGAGACAATGTTAAGTGACTTTTGGCCCATTTCATGATCTTTCTTGTCACAGTGGATTGCAGTAGTTGTTAAATAAGTAACATGATTGTTAAGCAAATCTGGCTTCCCCATTAACATTGCTTGTCAAAAGGCCAAAAAAGGTGATCACATGATCCCAGGACACTTCACTATCATAAATATTTGTTCCTAGTATGATTTGATTGCTTATTAGTAACCTATGACTATCACTATATTGCATCTTATCATTCTTGATGAACATATTTTATTTTGTTTTGTTTTATTGTATCTTTTTCTTAGTGTACACTGAGAGCATATGCACTAAAGACAAATTCCTTGTGTGTTCACTCACACTTGGCCAGTAAAGAATTCTATTCTATTCTGTTCTATTCTATTCTATTCTGCTCTGTTCTGTTCTGTTCTGTTCTGTTCTGTTCTAGTCAGTTGCCAAGGGTCTGAATTTTGATCACATAACATATGGGGATGCTGCAATGATCTTAAGTATGAAAAACAATCATAAATCACTTTTTTCAGTGTGATTGTAACTTTGAACAGTCACTAAATGAACTGTTGTAAGTCAAGGACTATCCGTAGTTTGTCTAATCTATCATTTCAACAAGGAAATATTTTCATATTTCAGAGTACAATTCATGACTGTTTACATTGTTGTACAGATATTTTAAAAATATTTAATCTACTCTGTAATTCAGAAATGAATGAATATGAATAAATTTCAGTGCCAGGCAAGAATAGATTGGGAGTGGCAGATAGGTCAATATTATTGTTGAGTTTATTCATTCCTGTACTTAATATAAAATGTCTTTATTTCTGTGTGCATTCAAAAATGGCCAACTAGGCCCTGGCCACACCACACACACAAACAGGAGACAGCCTGTCTGCTACCAGGCAGATCTCAACCATCCTGAGTAGTCATGTGATGTGTCAATCATCATTAGTATGGAAGACTATAAATATACAAGGCTCCACTCCAAGCCTTGTGATGGCGTTGTAATGGCAGTGTAACAGCAATGCAGCTTCGCTCCTCCAATGCTCTCTTACTTTCTGTTTTGTTATTGTAAGACTGACTACCTCGTGGTGAATGTATACAGCTTGTAAATAAACCTGCCTTCTGAACAATGCTTGTTGTGGCCTCCTGACTTCGTCTCCGTTATGATCCATCGATCTACACCTAGTTGCAAGGTTTTCCTACAGCAGAGTAAAGACTGCTCTGCAATAACTTAACAATTATACTGTAATAAAATTTACTGTACTAAATTCTCAACTCAAACTGCCTGTGGGAATTTCCAAGATGTGCAGGTTTCTTCACATTTCTGAAAGTTATTTCACAATATAGCATTAGCTTTTCTCCATCTCCTTGATGTCATGTTATAATTATTCTGTGTATTTTAATATGCAGAGTTAATCTTACAGGAAGAAGACTTGGTTGCATATTTATTACATATCAACCTACAGTAATTCCCGGATCCTGAATAATGTGCACATTGAAACACAATTATTATTTATTTTTCTATTTCTATCAGAGAAAATGTACTCAAATAAAACATATTTGAATTAAATAAGCTAGAAGGAGAATTGTAAAACTAGATGTACTATGCAATTAACCGTTAAGCTAAGAATAGATAACTAATACATATGTGATGAATATTGTTATAAATGTAATTTATTATTGCACACAATATCTGTACCCAGATGACACACTGTTTAATGAAAGATGGGCTAAAATAAAATAAAATAAAATAATTCTTTTTTTAAAAAAACTTATTCGAGGAAATCCATGCAAAATGTCTATATTAATGGCTTTTTAAAAATTAATGTTGATTTAAAAATTAATACAATACAGTTGAGTTTAAAGGAGAATGTTAAAAAAATATGTCCAACTGTTTATTATACCACTGATAGCAAAATATCCAACAATAGTTTCAAACAAGCAGCTTTAAATATTATTTGTATTTGCTGCATATATAATGTGTTTCAGTTACACATAAGTGGTAGTATCGCATTAGATGCTCACATTTAATTATTAACCACATGCTTGATAAAGTCCATGCATAGGACAAAGTTAAACATAACTACAACTTCCTACATGCAAAAAATGTAAAAGTTTGTGCCACTGAAGTGATATGAGGGGGAATAAGTTACATAACTATGAGTTTATCAACTCATAAAACAAAAAGGCTGTGATTAACACATGGAAAATGAGATGCATATTATATATAAATTTATATATAATATACTTAGTTACCTAGACCATACTTTCTCTGCAGATATGTTTATTTATTTCTGAGATTTTAATCCTGACTTATTATTTTATAATAACTGAAGAGGTGAATATACCTAATACTCCTTTGTCTTATTTTTCCTACAGCTCTGTCAATTGGGCTGAAAGAGAGTGATTGGACCAAAATCATCCAGATGGATTTTACACCTAAAACAGAAATATAACTCACAATCTCCTAGTTTTTAGACCAGCACCTTAACTGCTATACCAAATTGGCTCTCCTATTCTATAACCTCCAGGGCTCCCAGTAAGAATTCTGGGAGTTACAACTCAAAATCCTGGGGAAAGTTTGATTGAAAGTTTCCTGAAGGACAGGTACCAAGGTGCTGGTTCTTACCTATAAAGCCCTAAATGGCTTGGGTCTGGGTTATTTACAGGAACACCTGCTACCAGCGACATCTTCCCACCGCCCAGTCCATTCCCATAGGGAGGGCCTCCTTCGGGTGCCGCCGATTAGGGAGTGTCGGTTGGTGGTTCCCCGCGGGAGGGCGTTCTCGGTTGGGGCACCGGCCCTTTGGAACCAGCTGCCGGTGGAGCTCCAGATGGCCCCGGATCTTCG
>JANHFR010005712.1:26540-45246 GCA_032468015.1 Mimophis mahfalensis
TGGAGTCACTGAAGCAGTCGGTGTGAGCTTAAATGGACTCCGGGGGATGGTAGAGGACAGGAAGGCCTGGAGGAATACTGTGCATGGGGTCGCGATGGGTCGGACACGACTTCGCAACTAACAACAACAAGGTGACCATCAATTTGGTGGCATATAATGAAGTATTAAAAACTTCTTGTTGATTAAAAAAAAACTTTAGTTAACTTTATTTATTATGTTAGAATTATAAAAAGTTGGTATAAGCTAATGGAAGTAGATATCTAAAATACAGTATATGAAAAAAGACGGAAACTTTTGGCCTATAACTCTTGGACTTGTATGTGAGCATGTCTCAACACATCCTTTGTTAATTAGCATATATTCATTTTATAAGCTATCATGCAGAATGTGTATTAAAACTTTCTGTGCACAGGCTTCAATACTGTAATGCACCTGTGGCTTGTTCCAACCCCCACCCCAAAATAGGTTAGATTTTATTATACTATATTATATACATGTAATGAAGTAGACTGTTTATGTCACTCACATCATAATGTTTTCTAATAAATACAATGAAGATAAAACATTTTCAAAAGAACTCTTACTGTTTGATACAGTAAAATTCAATAAAATCATATAAGGTTTACTGGTAAGATATGGCTTTTAATACATTGCCTAATGAAAATTCAATATCTAATTAACACACATACCTTTTGCCATAAAACAGGCTTTTCTTATAGTCATCATCCAACCAAGTACAAATAATGCAAAGTAGGTTGCATAGAGAGTAACAATGTTGCACTGAAAGATACCTGAAGAGCAAATAATATCAATTGTCAAGCAATTATATGAAGCTAGATGCTCCAAATAATTATTACAGTCATCATTAACTAAAAAGGTTGGATGGAAAGTCACATTGTCTTTGTGGGATGGGATTGTCAATGTCACTAAGTGACCTTGGGGTGGATTGTGGGGCAATAGCAAAGTTTGAATTTTGCACATAAAGTGTCCCAGTTTCAGTCCTTAGGACATCCAGATAAAGTTATGAATACTGTGTTTGTCTAATACCTGAAGAATCACAAGCAGCTTTTGGAGACTAAAAATAAGTAGCTCATTCCTCATTGTATTTACCTACAGTTCCCACTTTATCTCACCATGAGCTGCACTAGCTGGGTTTGATAGAAGTTGCAGCTGAAGAGAGTTACAACTTTCTCAAGTCTGATGCAAACTGAGTAATTCAGAAACAGATAGTTTAATAATAGATGAGGGACAGTTTGTCATGGAAAAAAAATTATGTGTGCTAAGAGTCATCCCCAGTCAATTATATAAACTCTTGAATAACTTGGTAACTGCAGAAGACCTAGAATACATTCCAGGACAACATAGGTCTAAAGGAATAGGCTAATCTTAGTGTGTGAATCACAAATTAATGTGTCTGACTTATTAAACACGCTTGCATACAGACCGTTTGCATGTTTTCTATCACTAGACCTTGATATTTAATTTTTTTATTTAGGGGAAATATTTGCCATTTCTTAAATCCACTTCCATTTCTCTTATTATTAGCACAACCTCAGCCTACGTCAGTGCACATTAACTTTTAATAAGGAAAGCCCCATACCTTCCAGCACAACAAATGCTTGTTTGTTCAGAGGAGGAATTAGTCAAAGGGTAAGGGAAGCTTGTTCATTTCTGTGGTTTTCAGTCATTTCCTTCCCGTGTAACTCAGAGGTAATGATCGGTCTTTAGATTCACTTTAAGCAGAGTGCTTCTCAGTGCTGCATACTTTTGTACACTAGTAGCATAACTTTTTCATCCCAGCTGCGCAGTCAATCCATTTAATAAAATGTGCTTGTGTTAATGTAAGGTTTTTTTGGCACTGAAGCTTGCTCGTCTCCCTGGATAAATTGTCTGGAAATGAAACTACTTTAATGAGTTTCTAGATTTCAACCTTTTTGTCTGCCTCGATGTTCCACTTATCAAGTGACTTTAGCCGGTCACTTTCTCTCTTAGCTGTGCTGACTTCACAAGTCTGTTTTTGTAGGAATACAATGAGGGAAAACTCCACACATGCCCCTTCAGTTCTCAGAGAAAATGCAGGATATAAATGCCATAATAAAAATAAAAACCAAGCATGTGGATGAATAGGAAAACCAGATACTGACTGTTGAAAAGTAAAAATCATTTATGTAATCTTTGATGGTATGATTTGTATTCCTACTTCTCCCCGTTGAGTTTAGGAATAGGGCTATGTTGAAAGAAAAACCCAATTCCAGTTCCAAGCCAGGAATAAAATAGATGTTGCTTAAGAAAGAGAGGCCCATTTATTGATGAGCAGAACCAACACACACACAGCCTGCATTTCTGGGACTGCTGACAAAATGGAGTTAAGAGTGGGTGGATTTTTTATACCTTCTTATTCCTATGAGGTCCAGACTTTCCGCAGGGAGTTGAAAACCCTGCTGTTTACATCTGCCGGCCTGGACTGCGGGGTTCTTAATAGTTTTAGATTTCAAATTGTTTGTGAGGGCGTGTCTTATTATAATTAGTTTTAATTTTTGTACTCTGTGTTTTTAATGCCCTGAGTCCTTCGGGAGAAGGGCGGTATAAAAATAAAATAAAATAAAATAAAATAAAATAAAATAAAATAAAATAAAATAAAATAAAATAAAATAAAATAAAATAATGTAGGGGTCATGGCTGGCTCTATAGGCAAAAGGGAAAATGCAAATCCTAGGTGTTTATCTATAAGTCTTAGCTCGATTGGCGCAGAGCATGACACCAGGGGCTACTTCTGATGGTAGGAGAGGTCAGCCTTAAAGTAGCTGCCTCGCCATGGTCTGTTAACCTCACTAGGTGCGTGGGGTTTAGGGTGAAAACTGACAAGCAGATCGACAACCTTGCACCAAGAAATAATAATAAGAAAACTCCTGCCCTAAAGCTGGGCACCTGGAATGTCCAGACAATGACCCCTGACTTTTCTGATGACCTGCAAGAAATAGACTGCTGTCATCGACCTGGAGCTGAGCAGACTGCAAATGGACGTTGTTGCTGTTCAGGAAACGACGCTGCCATACTCGGGATCTGTCAGGGAGAGGAACTTCTCATTCTTCTGGCAGGGAAAACCCTCAAATGAGACCAGGGACATGGAATCAGCTTTGCTGTCAGAAATACCCTGCTGGGATCCATTATTCCACCTACTGCAGAAAATTGCAGTAGCGTCCTTGCAGCTCCACTCAACAACAGGTCTAGTCACTCTTGTTAGTGCATATGTGCCAACTTTGTCATCTTCAGCAGAAGCTAAAGACAAATTCTATGATGATCTGGCCATCACTATCAAGAAACTCCCTGAGAAAGAGTCATTGTTCATCCTTGGTGATTTTAATGCTAGAGTTGGTGCTGACCACAGCTCTTGGCCCACTTGTTTAGGTCTGTTTGACATTGGGAAGATGAACAAAAATGGCTAACGCCTGCTAGAGTTTTGCTGTCATCCTGGCTTTTGTGTCAGCAACACATTCTTCAATACAAATCCTCAATATTGAGTCTTTTGGAGACACCCAAGGTCCAAGCACTGGCATCAGCTTGATCTGATTCTCACCAGATGCTTCAGCCTTCCCAGCATTACCATCACATGCAGCTATCAGGGTGCAGACTGTGACACTGACCACTCCCTGGTGTGCTGTAGAGTAAAACTGCAAAGAGAGACTGTATCGTACAAAAAAGGAAGGAAGACCAGGCATTGACACCAGCAAGACTCGTTTTCTGGGAAAAGTAGAGGAATTTGCACGACCACTTGAGGAATCTTTTCCAGCCTGGCTAATGCAACTGCATCCAAACGATGGGAACATTTCAAATATGCTGTTTATCACACCGCCTTGCCTGTATTTGGCAAGAAGACCAATAAGACAACAGATTGGTTTGAAGCCTACTCAGAGGAGCTGATGACACCCATTGAGGAAAAGAGGAGCCTTAGCAACATACAAATCCTGTCCCAGTGAGCGCAACCTGCAGGTCCTTCGAGCTGCTCATAGCAAATTCCAGCAGACTGCCTGGAGGTGCGCTAATTAGTACTGGCTTCAGCTCTGCGCCCATATACAGACAGCAGCTGACATAGGGAACATCAAGGGGATGTACAATGGTATCAAGCAGGCCCTAGGTCCAACACAGAAGAAAACTGCCCTTCTGAAGTCTGCTATGGGCAAGGTCATTCAGGACTGGGCACAGCAAATGGAACGCTGGGTGCAGCATTATTCTGAGCTCTATTCCACACAAAATCTAGTAACCAAAGAAGCTCTAAATAACATTGAGTGCCCGCCTGTGCTGGAGGAGCTAGACAGTGAACCAACTCTAGCAGAATTAAATGAGGAATATATTTCAAAAGCTTCTTCAATATTTTTTCTTTTCTTTTCCCTGATTATAGATTTTTATCATCGTTATCTTTGGGTTTTGGATTTTTCTTTTTTGTCATTCTCTTAAAAGCAATAAAAAATGAAAATGAAAAATGAAAGCTTGCAAGGGTTTTTCATAAGGAGTTATATTGCCATAACTAAAGATTCACAGCAACTACAGTATTCCAGGCATAAACCCCATGTATAGATTCAGTATTCAAACATTTATTCCTCTTTTGTGCACCTAACATTTACAGATTACTTGGACTTCATTTAGGGAAGGAAGAAGCCCTTTTACCACCTGTTCCTTATTTAGAAAATGTTCTATGGTCTTCTATGGAGATACGGGGCTATAACTGTGGCAGTACAGTTGTGTTTCATGGATGTCTCCATGAAACTGCCGATATTCCCACTGATTGGGGGTTCCCTAGGGATCTAGGGACCGAAATTTGCCCTGTAGGGACAAAGGGAAAGGAGTGCACCTACCATCATTTTAAGCGCTCCACACTCTCACACACAGTCAAAAAAATTTTCTTTTAAAGCTCTTTTGAAGTTCTCCTAATTATAATCCAGCATAAATTCTCCTAGAATACTTGCTTTTCAATATTATTCCAGAGAAGGTAGGAACCCTTCTTCTCATTGTTGTCAGGGCTGTTCCAGCTTCACAGTGGCTCACAATGGCCGCCTTTCACCACTGCTGGGTGGAGAGACTATTCTGGGACCATTTTAGGGATATTACTTTCTCCCCCAGGTGCTCAGCAGGTGCACTCCTTCTCCTTCCCCCCTACAAGGGCAAATTCGGTCCCCAGATCCCTGAGGACCCCCAAACAGTGGGAATATCAGGGGTTTGGTGGAGAAATTCAGAAAACACAACCATACCACTGCAGCTGCCGCCCTGCTCCCCCAATGGGGAATTAATTTGATGAGGACAATAATGAGAAATAAATGCACTTTAGCAAATCTATGTTGGAATTAAATTATGACTAAACTGTGATAATATATTTTAAACTACTTCAGCAATGATTTATATACTGAAAGAATATAAACAAGCTATCAACGTAAATGAATTAGTAATAAAATGGACAACAATAATAAAATTGTTTGAAATGTGTAGAAAATAGTTCTGACTGTTGGATACAGATAAATAAATTGATTATAATAATATGGATTTAATTTATAAATAAATGTATTTTAATAATTTTAGGATGAAATAAATTTTGATAATACAATTAGGCTAGTTAAGTAAGGAACTATATATTGAATGGTTTTAGATAAAGCTATTATGATAATAATGTGTAATAATAATGAAACATGTGGTTGTTTTTTATATAGAATAAGACTTGAATAATTTAATGGTGGGAGATTGAAGTGAAAAAAATTTAAACCATGAGTGCAATGTAAGCTTTAAGATAATCTTGAGCATGCTGAGAAATTAATGTTTAGTTGATGAGAAAGGTTATATTCAATTTGTATCTTTAAAAAATGTCTGGAAATAACTCTGTTCATGAAATGAGAAATATTTGTAACAAAAAAATGGTGTTTTTTTTTAGAAGAAAATATTCTACGGTCTTGACTGAGGCCCAATCCAGGGTGGTTCAACAGCTAGATGACTTAGATTTGCAATATCTGAGAGCCAGAGCTAACAAAACCTGCTCCCCGCTGATCTACAACCAGTTTGACAGCTATGGTTTAAGGATGGCCTCATACCTTTATTCTCTCACCATCCCCAAATATAGAAGGGCCTTCTCCCTAGCTCATTTTAATGTCTTGCCTTCAGCACTATTGGAGGGGTATTTTAAAAGCTGAGAGTCTCCAAACGGCTATGCCCTTGCGACTGAACCGAGGTCAAGTCTGTTGAACACGTCCCCCTACACTGTCCCATGTACAACAAGGGCAGAACTAAACTATTCTCTCTGCTCAACATAGCCCATTCTGGGCTTAAGGCTAGTAACCTTGTCTTACATTGTCTAAAGGATACCTCTTTGTTGATTACCTTCCAGGTTTCCAAATTCTTTCCGAGAGGATCAATCACCAGAGGAGACCATTGTAACCTTCACCGGCCATGACCTTTAGTGGCCATCTGTCCTTGATTTTATTCCCCTCACACCTGATATTGCTTTGTATTTTGGTCTGAGACCGCAATAAATTATTATTATTAATAATATTCTGATCAATTATATTATTCTTTGTATGAGAATAAACTCACAAATATTACCCTTTCAAATCATGAGGTTATTTTTCTGTTGTTAATTTGATTGTTTTGTTTGTTTAGCGCTCTCTGGTGGATCACAAAAATAAGTATTAGAATTTCTGTTAAAAAACTGAATTAATGTTTTAATTCATATCAGTATTTGTGTATCATACAATTCTATTTAGAATAACATTTAAATTGTACCAAGCAATACATCTGCATTATTTTAAATTTGTTATAAATTTTGAGTTGAAATATTAATAACTACTTACAATAGTTTTGTAGGCCAATGGTTCCTTCTAATAAAACATTATTACAAATTGGCTTAAATGCATCCAGCATTTATTAATATATTTTAAGGTAATATTAAAATCTTGAATAAAACAGTGCAACTAGAAATATTTACTACTTTAATAGTATAGTCCTCTGCATTTCCATTTACTTTGGATTGTCACCAGATATATTCGGTATATACAGGGGTAATGATATTTTCATTATCACTAGCAAAATACTAAAGATAAATATTACTTACATTGTGGTCCATAAATTATAAACTATTAAGAAACTGAACTTTTACAGTAGATCCAGGAGTCTGAACATACTTCTGAATATCTTACTTCAGTATGGTAGGGAGTGCTGAGAAAGTTTATTTCTTGCTATAACATATAAATTTTAGAGTAGTCTCTTTAGGAACTAAGTTCCCAAGTTTTCTTGGGGGTGAAACCTTGACCCCCTCAAAGAGGGCTCACAACTTAGGTGTCCTCCTGGACACATGGCTTTCTTTAGAGAACCATCACTCGACTGTCGCCGGGGGGGCTTTTTATCAGGTTCGCCTGATTTACCAGTTGCGTCCCTTTCTGGACCGGGATTCCCTACATACAGGCACTCATGCCCTTGTCATTTCCCGGTTGGACTACTGCAATGCTCTCTACATGGGGCTCCCCTTGAAGACCACCCGGAGGCTCCAGCTGGTAGAGAATGCGGCTGCGCGGGTGATTTATGGGATGCCTCAACATGCCCATGTGACACCTCTCCAGTGCGGCTTGCACTGGTTGCTGGTAGTTTTCCGGATGCGATTCAAGGTCATGGTTATGATCTTTAAAGCGCTCCATGGCTTAGGCCCAGAGTATCTGCAAGACCTCCTACTGCCGGTGACAACCTCCCACTGACCAGTGCGGTCCCACAGAGTCGGTCTCCTCAGGGTGCCATCAGCCAAACAATGCCAGCTGGCGATCCCCAGAGTGAGAGCCTTCTCTGTGGCGGCCCTTGCCCTCTGGAATGAGCTGCCATTAGAGATCCGGATTGTCCCCGACTTGAGAGCCTTCTGCCGCACCCTTAAAACATATTTATTCCAGCAAGCTGGTCTATCCCATGAAAAGGAATCTTAATTTTAACTTGGAATTTGGGATAATGGGTTTTAAAACATTTTAAAATTTTACTTGTTTATCGATTCAAATTTTGGTTTAATTTATATTTTAATTTTTCTATTGTATGTTTTCATTACCCTGTAAACTACCCTGAGTCCCTTGGGAGAAGGGCGGTATATAAAACTAATAAATAAATAAATAAATAAAATGATTCTGATCATGATTTGTCGCTTGTTGCTTGTATGTACACTGAGAGCTTATGCGACAGGAGACAAATTTCTCGTCTGTCCTATTACACTTAACCTATTCTATTCTATTCTATTCTATTCTATTCTATTCTATTCTATTCTATTCTATTCTATTCTATTCTATTCCTATCTTTATTCCTATTCATTGCCAACCCATAATGGAAGCCAATGTCTGCCTCAGTTTCTCTTTTCCATCTTGGATCTGGATTATCTATGATATTTGGTTCAGATACCTGCTTCTTCATCATTTTTTCAAGTTCACATATCTGCTTCTTCAGTGTTTTGTGCATGACAGAATATTTTTAAAAATAAAGACTTGATTCTTGCACTATTAAGATAAAAATATGTTCCCATTTTTCATTTTGAAACAGTAAAATGTTGCCAAGAAAGGCTGACAATAAATCTGGTGTAACATTACAACTGAAACCAGGTATTTTAGCCATTTTAGCATACACAGCAGAGTCCATTAAATAACTGCTTACGTTTGTTCCACTGCCGGAACATAGCAAAATGCTGCAGCTCAGAATTTCAACAATATTCCAAAGTGTTCTGCTTCCAGATTCTTTTTGTGCCCCCTGGCCTATGAAAGTAAAAATGAAAGCTGGTGTCTGAGATATAAGAAATTATCCTATATGGTTGGATGGTGCTATAAAATAACTCTACATCACCAGTGATAAAAAGGCTACCATTAAGCCATGAACGTGATACAGAATGAATGAATCTTGCAAAAAGATTTTTCAAAATTTACCACATGATGTCACCAGTCCTACACCAAATAATCAAGCAATTAATCTGTTCTGAGAGTTACTTTGAATCCAATAAATGAAATGAAATGAAATGAAATGAAATGAAATGAATGTGTCAGTGACAGCCCTTTTAATTATACAATAATATTTAAATATTTAAAATATTCAGATACTGAAGATTTATTTCTGTCTGACATCAACATACTTAATAATCAGCTAGGATAAGTCACCAAACATCAGTTCTAGCAGAGTTTACAGCTTCTCCCTCAAATATTTTTCTTTCCACTTGAATAATATTATAGGAAACATCTGGACAGAATTTTGTGGGAACAGGAATTCAGTTGAAAGGAAATCACTGAGCAAAAAAGAAAAATATTTGGTGCAGACATGTCCATTCAATGGAAGGGCCAAATTGGATCTGACATTTTTCAATGCTGTCCTTTTGACCCATTGTATGTATCATGTAGCATGACCAAAACTGATTAGACTCATAGTAGATGAGTAATTAAAATTAAAATTAAAATGAGTAGTGAGAGAAATTAAAATTTCTCTTTCCGGTGCCCCAAATTGAATTCCCCAATTTAAAAAAAAATCAAGTAACAAATGTCATGTGTAAGTTACCATATTTATCACTATTCAGAATAACTTGAGAAGCTAACTTTTCAGGCATGGGCAGATAGCACATTATAAATCAGTGTGATGGGACTTCTCAGTGTGCCATAGTGATGAAAGATTGCAAAAAAAGGGTAATTGGGAAGGAGACCTCTTCTAGATTTCTAATTCTAGGGATCCAAAGTAAGCAGATTATAATTCTATGAACTAGGAAGGATATTTGTCTTAAAAGTGCAAAGGAAGTGAAATATGAGCTGTCCACCATTCCTAATTTCCACAAAGAACACAAATAAAAAGGATTAAATGATAAAAACAGAAGTTAAAGAGATGCCCTTTTGGCAGTCAAATTAGCTGTGTGTTTTTTATTTGAGATTTCTTTGTATTTATTATCAAGAAAACAGATCCACCTGGCACAGAAAAAGCATACTAGTTCTGAAAATTGCATGGACTATGAGATAACTTTAGTTTTAAATTGCATTATTTTACATGTCTATATCATCAAGGTGTTTGGTGTTGAACTTGCGCATATGCTAAAGATTGCACATATTGTCTACTTGCAAATACACTAAAAGTGTTTTGTGTATTGCTAGAACTTGCTCATATAGTAAAGACATATACTTGTACATATACTAAATTTACATGTACACCAAAGACAAAGCGTGTTAACAAAAAAGTGAATTTTTTTTGTCAACACACTTTGTACTGTGTTTTACTAATTCATGTGCATATTTATACACAGTGCTTTATAAAAAGTATTTTAGTGTACTCAAACATTTACTTTAATAGATCAGTGTAACAATAGGATAAAAACATCTTTAAAGAAGAAATATGTACAGTTGTACCCTGTTTACTTCCAGATAACATAATAAACAGAAATATGTAGATAACAAAAGTGTAAACTATGGTAAATTTTACATGCTAAATTTTTAGAATATTTTTATATGAATTGGTCTGACAAACAAAATACAATTGGAAAGGAACAGGAAAATAAATATCTTGCCTGCATGGAAATCGAAATTAAACAATGGCACTATGAATTTCAAATTCTTAATATATCACCAAAAACAGTTTTAAACCATTTGGTTGGGCACAGAACTGTTTTACACACACTATGTGTAAACGCATACACACAGAAATGGCTTATGTAGATAATTTTTCTGCTCTTATGATTTTTACCCTAGGCTAATCTGTTAACAATATCTACTTCTTTCTATTAAAAAGATTGGCATATAAAACCTAATCCTCATCCCAGGATCCCTTCTTTTTCATCAAGTTCAAACAAGAGGAAAATAGATGCTATAGTTCCAAGTGTTTATTCTAAAAAAGGAAATAAAAAATAAATATTGGACAGCCTTTGACACCCTAAACAAATGTGTTCTTTTGCAACTGAATGATTACAGATTACAGATACATATTTGCATATTTTTATTTTATTTTATTTTATTTTATTTTATTTATTGTATTTCTATGCTGGCCAACTCCCAAGGGACTCTGGGCAGCTTACAGCAAATACAATACTACATAATAATATAGCATCAGCTGGAGCAGCCTTTAGATATTTTAGTTTTATTTATTTGCATTTATAACACATAATAAATTTATTTATTGGAATGTATAATTTCTTTATATTTACATTCTTTATGGACCTTACAGTTTAAAAAAATTATCCAGTCATCATTTCATTTGTCAAAAGTTACATACAAAAGCATATTGCATGGGTTTCCAATTAACAGAATTAAAGATTTGGTTATTTCATTAGACTATAATTCTTTATACATTTATTGGAACAAAGTCACAACAAATCCAGTCAATTACAAATGGAATGTACCATTAGCTACTAAAATGTTCCATTATATGTCTACTTAAATATCTGTTATTCAGATAATCAATCTGGCCTCTGGTCTACAGTGAAGATTAATGGACTTTTTAATCTACATTTGTCAGTCTATAAAAGTATTAAACATATCTACATATTAAAAATATCTACTCTCCTTTGATTTTTAATGTCAACTTAAAACCCTCGACTTCTATTATTAGGCAAGATCATAGTATTATTTATGGTTTTTTTAATAATCCATTTGAATATAAATTGGTATTACATGCTGGTATTATTTTAATGAATATTATATTTTGATTCCAGCTTTGCTTCATGCTATTAATATATTGTATATTATTTTCTCAATTCAAACTTTCAGTTATTTTATTTATAATGATACTCCTATTACATATAATATAATAAATACTAAGATTTCACTAGCCGTTTCTTGAAAAAACTCTACAATCATGACTGTTACAAATGGAATTTATCAAAAATTATTAAAAAAAATACTTAACCAAAATTAGAACTATATATGTTTCCCTTTACCAAGAAGTGCTATTTAATCACAACCAAATAAGATATTCTCAAACAATTCATCAGTAGCTACATTTTTAAAAAGCAAATATTACAGTTTTTAATGTATATTAAAATATAAGCTTTCATTATTATCATGCATTGCTATGTATCAATAATTTAGCTTAAAGTACATGAAAGAATATATTAGTTTCCTATTGGATCAACTTGATATCCTATTCTTATTAAGCAACATTTCAGCAGCATATTGATGTTACTAATAATGGAGATAAAGAATTGATTTCCATTATGCTCATAACTATACCCAGTTTCTGAATATTCAGTGAGAGCAGAAAATAGCTATAATAATTTTTTTTAATATTTCCATCAGCTTTTCTATTGAAGTTTCAGACTTCTTACACATATGAAGGAAAGGATGTTCCTTCAACCAGTAGTGACATCCTGCTTCATCTATACTGTTTACTACGTTCATTACAATGCCAAAGCATTCTGCAATAAACTACCAGTAAGAACACTTAATGCAGACTAAAGATGCTGAAGTTTATGCAAACTAGAGCACTTTCCATACGCTTGTGGTCTTTTAATATGTTCAATTGGGATCCTAGGCTTGCTCAACTCTAATGAATGCATGTCATGGATTTGTTTGAGATGCAGGTCTTAAAAGTCTTCTACCCATTGTGTCCTCAGGGGAAAATACCCTATTACAAGAAAATTAAATTTCCACATCACCAATTTATAGTGAATTTAAAAAATAGAAAAGGGATTGTACTCATTCTGTAACGAAACCAGTATGTCCATGGAAACCTTTCCCTGTATCAAATAGTTAAAAATTCAGGACATATTTAGATTCTATCAGTAGTTTTGTTGAAAGTACCTAAAAAAAATTTAGAACCATTGATTACTTGTAAAATAGCATGGAGGAGGGAAATGATAAATTAAAGATAAATTTCTATTTTATTATTTTTAAAATTGTATATACATTGATAACTTTTTTTACAAATATTTTAGCTGTGACTTTGGCTTTAGAATCCTTCCAGAATGTATTAGATAAAATTAAATGTTTCATTAGGTTTTCTAGCCAGGAAGAAGCCATTTTCTCACTGACAAAAAGTTACAAACTATTGTTCTGCTTCAGTAAGCAAAGATAGGGATCAAAAATAGTATAGCAGCATTATTAATATAAAAACAAAAGTGCTGTGCTGACCAAGCTAAAGATCTATTTAAACTTTTTAGCATCTTTAAAGGTTAAAACTTTGTAAAAAGTTAAAAAGTAACTAAGCTTGAATTTATTCAAATCTATATATATGTAAGAGACTCTGTGTGTATATGCTTATGTGTGTGTGTTTGTGTGTGTGTGTTCCATATACATTCTTTAACGGCTGGACCAATCACAAGGAAACTTGCCATGTAGGTAGCTTATCCTCTGGAGAAAAATATTGTGGGGGGTTGCTGTCACAGTACTCCACAAGGGGCACCAGAGAGCAGTGTCAGGCTAAGCCTGGCTCATGTGCAGTACAAGCCACCAATGTGAAGGCCTTTTGAAATGGAGGCTGCCTGGGACGAGGTGGGGGACGAGGTAGAGGACAAGTGGGGAACGAGGAGGCAGCAACAGACGATATTAAGGCCTTTTGAAATGAAGGCTGTGACCATCCATAGGATGCAGCAGAACAGTCACCGTAACAACCTTAGGCCGGGACAAGGTGAGGCCTTTTGAAACCTTAGGCCGGGGTGAGACATGGGGACAGAGCAGGCAGTGGCAGAGGCAGCTGGCTCCAGGATGACTATACCTGGGCGAAGCCAGGTAATCAGCTAGTTAGTAATAAACAAAGGAGGCAGAAAAATTAAATAGTTTATAAATAGGTGCTATATATTTATAATGTATTTATTTGCATATCTAGCTATTCCTCATCTCTAGATAAGATAGCATCACATAAATATAATAAAATAAATCTAGAGATTGTTGTCAACAGATCTTGGATTACACTAATGACTAAAAAACCAGAGAAATAGGGTTGCAATTATTTCAGGTGCAATTTCATCTACTAAGTACAAACCATAACTCCCTAATGCTAATTCCAAGAAGTAATGAGCAGAAGCTCTACTGAATGGTCATTTGACAACATATAAGACAGGAATTACATGCTTTTGATGTCCAAAGGCCCTTATGGTGGTTCATGTCTCTAGCTTGTAAAAACAAGTGTGCTAACACATACTCTTTCAGCAAGGAGAGATGGACAAAAACTACCATGAAGTATTTTTACATTATTTTGCAACAAATTTATAACAAAAGAAAAAGAAGTAGCTAGTGGATATTTTGAAACCAGAATTCAGTTTTAGGCTATTTGTACATTTGTCTTTAGTCTATACATCATAAAAACGATCTTGCTGTGCTGGCAGGTTGCCTTTACATTCTGTAGCAAAAAGAACATTTCCTGTTTCTCCAGCACTTAGTTGTGTGTGGAATAACAATTCTAAACAGATTATGCTAATAACTGTATTTAAACACTGAAGGGGAGCTGGTAACTTTGTTACTTATTAGCCTGTATGTGCTAATTCTGCAAGTTCCTTTGGAGAAAAGTAAAAACTATTTGCCATCTAACTTGGTGAGATCTGCCATGCCAAATCCTACATTGCTTTTAACCAGCGTTCTGTGTCTTGGAAAGCCAGTTCTATTCATAGGCAGTAAGGTTATATTTCTTAATCAGGTTAACCCTGGCTTCACTGTGTCAACTACGTTATGTTAATTAATAGCTGGTTTTCAAATCTTCTGAAATCAAAGAAAGATTTCTGAACTGGTTTTAAGGTTGCTTTCTCTGTCAGAAATGCTTCTCAAAACCTACCCTGCATTCCTTCTGTAGAAAATAAGTTTCTGGGATTTTTTCCTTTGTTGGAGACATTATTTTTTTAAAAGGCCACATAGAGCCCAAATACAGTTCATCTGGCAGGGAAAGGATTCATTTCTTGGACTAAAAACACGCAATACAATAGACGATAAAGCACCATAAACCCTTTCTAAAACAAATGGAAAAAGAAAACAGTCTCAGGCAATGAACTTTAACCATTGTGTGCTGTTTGCCTAATGCAGTGATGACCATATCTAAACCTAGTAGCTGCTAGCCTCAACTGAGGCCAACACAAAACTTATTCATATTGTGTATATTAAGCAAAGCATTTTAAATATAATACTTGAAAAACCACTGCCAAAGAGCCATTTTTGCTAGGATTCCAGTGAAGTGTGCCCAGTGAATTCTGATGAGAACAAAGCCAGGCATCTTCTGGAGGTCTTCTTAGGAAAGGATGGGTCACAGAATTTTACTTCAATGTTGCCTTCACTGAATGCTTCTCTTCTAATCTCTTCCAGGGAGACCAACTCTCTTCTACAGGCCCCTTCCTCATGCTGCATCATTGTGATCTTCAAGTTTTTAGGTGGTCTGAATGGAGACAAGTTTTCTTTCATAATGCAAAAACAAATTGCAGAGAAGAAGTTCTTCTTGAAGTTCTCATTCATAAAGGCATATACAATTGGATTGCAAATGGAATTTGCAAATCCAATTACCTGAACAATTCCAAATATCATCTTAATAGTGACATCATCATATTCTCTTTCAAAATTACCTAAACAGAGAAAAATATGTTTAAGCATCTCTTCAATGGTACATGAATTATCTATTCAATCATTTATCTCATTATGTATCTGAACCAGTTAAGTAGAAATAAAAATCCATATTGCAGAATGAAATGTATGCCAAATTAATTATAAGACATGTTCAAGAAATTCATTAAGAAGCATGCTATTAAAATTTTATCTGCCATATACATAATTTATAGTGAATAACTTAATAAACTGATGGCTAATAAATTGGCTGATGCCTTACAAACAAGCCTATACCTTCTTTTTTGTGTGTTTGTGTGCTTTCAAGTAAATTTTTGATTCCTGGGGATTGAACAAGTCACTATGATTTTCTTGGCAAGATTTTTTCAGGTGTAGTTTGCCTTTATCTCCTTGCTAACATTAATGGAGGATGACTGGCCCAAGGTCACCCAATTAGCTTTGTTCCTAAGGCAGGACTAGAACTCATGGTCTTCCAGTTTCTAATGTAATGCCTTAACAACGGCATCAAACTTCCTCTTTAAGATAGAAAAAGTATAATATCCTTCCTACATTGTTTATTTCATTTATATTATAAAACTGCACTATTAATTTTCCACTATTTATGACTAAATTCTTGCACTAGAAAGGAAAGCATAAAAGTAAATACCAAGCATTGCCTTGTAAAATTTTCACATTGTTAGGTATTTGCCAACAGGAAATTAAATGCTGGTTTAAAATAGATATTAATTTGATCAAATGAAACAATATTGAACTATGATGGCCACAACCAGTATTTCAATATTCTTTTAATACTCTATGGCATCCTGAAAGCAACAACAGTATGAATCATATTCATTCACTATTATTTGGTAGAAATATCTCAGACAACTTCCCATATTCTGTACATGTATAAATACTGTTTTCTCCTTTATTGGCAGATGGAGAAAAAAATGAAATAGAAGCTTTAACCATGTGAACATAGGACATTATTGCTAAGCACATTGATTTGTGTTTAACAGATTGTAAGCCACCCTGAGTCTCTGGAGAAGGGCGGCATATAAATGGAATAAAGAAAATATTAAAAAAACATTAAAGTAAAATAAAATTATGTCAAATTGTACTGCTTTTCTATGGATAGACAGGAACACAATTAAGTAAGCAGAACACCAGAATTCTGATCCCTTTGGCTTCATTATTACTTTCAAAGGCCAGAATCATAGTGCAATTCAGAATTGTATCTGAACAGTTCTAGAGTAGTTTTTCTTTTAAAAACCCTGATTGTTGAATAAGGTTTATATTGATAAGAAGTAAAAAAGCACTTGAGTGAATCTATAAAACTCAGTTCATAATCAGACTGAATTACAAAAGTCATTTATTTGTATGGGCCATTCTCAATGGACTCTCAAAATGCGCTGTAATTCAACTTTTTAAGGAAGGTATAAGAGAGAAATATATATACTCACATGGTATAAAAGGCAAGGCGTAAAGAATAACAGATAAAAATAATTGCAATGTACCCAAATGTAAATAGCTTTTATGTATAAATCAGAGATTGCAGGGGACTGCAATCTTTAATAATAGATTGCAGGGGACTGCACATTTATTAACTTGATTAAGCTTGACTCATACATCCCAGGAAACATAAAAAATTGTCTTTATTGGAATACATTTATTATAATAGCACATATAAATTTCAATATTCTAGTGTAATTTAATACATTGTTTTGTTTACTTTCTTTAAGCAAAACAACCCCCTCCTCTGCTACTATTTAATAAAAACAAACTACTCACTATATTCTATTAACATGTGCATTACATGGAAGGGTGTCCAACTAATAGCAAACAAAACCACAACAGTCACCATCATTACAATTGCTCGCTTCTTCTTTCTGAAAAGAGGAATAGTTTGGACTGTTGATTGAAAGCATTTTGATAAGGAGGCAATACAATTAATTTGTATGAGGAAAAACTCAGTAGGAGGGAAGATACTTTGCATGCAGAACATCCTATTTTCATATATCTAATTAAGTGTTTATCATTTTATTTTTAAAATCTATCATCTGCTGTTCTTGAGAACATTCTCTCTACAGAAGTATACAGGCAATACAGGCAATATGGCAATCCAAAACTAAAATAATTTAAAGGTATGATTTTAAAGCTGTGGTGGCACAGGGGTTAGAGTGCAGTACTGCAGGCTAATTCTGCTGACTGCCAGCTGACGGCAGTTTAGCAATTCAAGTCTTCTTGGCTCAAGGTTGACTCAGTCTTCCCTCCTTCTGGGGTTGGTAAAATGAGGACCCAGATTTTTGGGAGCAATATGCTGATGTTGCAAACTGCTTAGAGAGGGCTGTAAAGCACTGTGGAGCAGTATATAAGCTATTGCTGTTGCTTATTGCTGCAGCATGACACTAAGCAAATTCAAAATAAAATACTGAACATGAACTGGGAATGGGAACTCAGGTAAAGTTCTCAATCACTCATAGAGTTCACAATATGATTTTAGTTCAGTCATTCTCTCTTAGCACATTGTACCTTTCAGAAGTATAAATGGGATAAAACGGGCAAAAATCTACTTTTTGAGCTCCCAGAAGATAAAATATAAATGCAATAGACACATAAATAAAAATCAGTAGGCCAACTGCAAGAGATACTTTTATCCTGGTCTCCTAAAGCTGCCATGGTCATTTAGAAAGCCCTTGGTGAAAGCCCTTTCACCAGTCATGCTATGTCACTACTGGAGCAAGGAGAAAGCTCTGTCCATTGAATCTTATAGAACAACAGGATGGTAATGGATGTAGCAGCTCTACAGGATGTTCTTAAGAGACAGCATTGAGGATATTGTAGTACAGGATAATTCAATGCAGAAAAACAAACCAAAAAACCCCTCCCATTTTAAAATGAAGAGCAATAGAAATAATTAAGAGATGGATCCACATATTAAGTCATAAAACAGTTTGTTGGGCAATGTTTTGGCTTTTGAATGAATCCAGACTCATATAATTCACTGTTTTGTGAATTATAATTTATGGGTCCACACAGTAATGAGTCCAATCATCATAGCTTATTCAAGCTATAATTTAGTTTGATAGTAGAATTTAAACAATGTATTATAAGGCTCTATGAACTCTGAAAACATTTTGAGGCCATCTCTCTGGAGATCTGAACTGCAATAATTTGATTTTTACTTTAATACCCATACTTATAGCCCAACCTATACTCTTTCTCCCCAC